>OX637868.1:1396472-1463972 GCA_951802705.1 Netelia virgata
CCCCCCTCTCTCCCTCTCTCTCGTTATAGTCTCTCGTTGCTCAGGGTCAGTTTTACGAGCTCCCTGTTACTGTTGGAATATCCGGGGTGAATTTCCCCCCTGCCCGAGTCACCGCTCTCACTATTTAGCTCGCCTTCCGGTCGCGAGAGAATTCTTTAGAGGGCTAAACACAGGTTTATTCCTCGGCACGGTGACGAACATTGCGAGGATAAAAACAGTTTATAAAACCAGTTCCATCTAAGCGAAGGATTAATGATCGATAAGCCAGAACGGATGCGCGAAATGTCTCGAACGACTCGTGATTGTATAAATCATAGGTCGAAATAATCGACCGTGACCGGATGTCGAGAAGGGCAAAAACTCGATAACAGGGGTAGAAACGTTCCGAAGAAATCACTGCAACGCTCTAACGTACCTGGCGCCTGGACGACGATGACCCGAACGACTCGCCAGCATTTCGGGCTGCCTCGAGCCCTAATGAAACAATGTCCTTCGATCACAACATCGTAAATTCAATTCAACCAATCGATATTGTCAATTTCCTAATATTATCTTTCCCTAACAAATATCCTCGTTATCAGACAATATTTAAAAAACAAAATTAATTACGATATCTAAAAATATAATTATCGTCAAATATCGATTTGTCGAATTTTATAAAAATCTGGTTCGATTTTTCATCCCTTAAATCCCACCATGCTATCGTCGTCAACCCTCTCGAACCCCTTGTGCTGGATCAACCCTCTTCTCGCTTCGAGTTCCCGCATTCATCCATTTCTTTCTCGTACATAGATAAGGGTAAATCCGTGTATACCTACGCCCCGTCTAAAACTTGTCTCGTAACTCTTTCGATCTCATCTCGTTCGTATATATATATAGATGGACCGCGGAACGACGAAAACCTGTTCTATCGAACGTTGAACGTTGCATACAAACGCGAGCCGCCGCCGCCGCCGTCCAGCCTCGATCGTCCTCTCTCTCTCTCTCTCTCTCTAGGGCAGGCGAGAGAGCAAATGCAAGCGCGACAAGAGGACGGCTCGAGAGCACACGTGTGCACAAGCGGGCACGGACTTACGCGCGCGATGCTCCTTTACCCCCACTACCGGCGCAGTCGCTATGGCGCGCTTTATGCCGGGCTCGAGCCTGGCTCGCTTCGAGCACAAGTCCTATGCCAGCAGCGAGAGCCGAAGCTCTTTATCGCTTTCCTACTTCAGCACACGGCTGACCGGCTCGAGCTCTCTCTCTCTTTTACGCCGGCCCTCCTCTCTTTCCTCACCGCGCTGCTGATCACACGGCCCTCGTGCGGCATGCGTCGCGCATGCGCCAGTCAGGCTACTGTGCGCTGCTCGTGCTGCGCGCGCGCCTCACCATCGCTCTCCGTCCTTTTCTCTCTCTCTCTCTCTCTCTCTCTCTCACCAAGTTCACCACAAGCACGAGGTCCGCTTGCTTGTGCATCGGCTCGTCCGTGTGAGTAAAGGCAAACGAGGGACCACGAAGGCAGAGGGCAATGAGAATCGGCGGACAATGAGAGTCACTATTTTTTAAAAATAATTACACGTCGAAATAATTCTCCCTCTATATTATTTATAATTAGATGACAATTTTCATAATAATCGTGACTAAATCTTAGCAATTTTTCCAATTTATCCAATTTTAGGTTACACGATGGGAAAATTCCAAAATATTATGAAAAATTGTACACGATACGTGAAACGATATTTTTCAATTACGTCGAAAATTATCGCACACCTTCATTCTCTTATCTAAAAACTGATGCGCATTTGCAATAATCTGTTAGAAATCCAATTCATTATTTCACCCCCTTACCCCTCTCAAGTACTTTAATACCCCCGAGAACAATATTTATTTCCAGCTTTGTTCCACTGCGAAAAGTGTGCCAATGAGTCAAAAGCGCGAGATGTCCCTTCGCGCGAACCCCAATGCCCCCTACCGCCGTGTCTCTCGACACCCTTCCTCCGATGGTGTGCGAGTTTTCTACACCATTTACCTGACTCCCTTTCGCGTTCGTATAGGTGTTCGCGACGAGAGAGGGGAGACTTCGTGGACAGCCATAGTCGCAAGTCGTCGTTGTATCGTGTTCTCGTCCCCTTCGTGTGGGTGAACGCGTGGTAGTGCACGTGTCGAAGAGCGTACCTGTGACTGTGGAACAGACCGAGCGGAGGGCACCAGAATGCCCTCAGCATTAGCTCCTCGTCTCGCAGGATTCCCCCTTCCCCCGCCACCCTCGGCCGCCGCCACCGTTTCCCCCCACCTCCGACGTTGAACGCGCATGCGTCAGCCAACGGTATATAAGTCTCGGTGATCTCTTCCCAACCCACATTCAATCACACACACCCACTCGAACGTGAGCACGAGAGGCACAAGGGTAAACCAGTCGTACACCGGCGAACCTCGTGCGCTTGTTGCCACTGTCTCGCGCGCCTGCTACTTACTTTGCACGTGTCGAGAACAAACGACGAACTTGTTTTCGTTTTCGTTTTGTTATTTGTCGCATCTTTTTAATCGACCGAGGGGCAAAGTTGTCTTTGTTTTTTCTTTCTTCGATCAAATCGCTCGTTTCGATTTCT
The DNA here is from genome assembly GCA_951802705.1 of Netelia virgata. Classification (NCBI taxonomy): domain Eukaryota; kingdom Metazoa; phylum Arthropoda; class Insecta; order Hymenoptera; family Ichneumonidae; genus Netelia; species Netelia virgata. The sequence goes on from OX637868.1 coordinate 1,399,061, forward strand.
GGCAACGCAAATTGGGAAGGAATCGCCCGAGGCGAGAGATTGGGCGGTTCGAGAGCAGCAACGACGAACCGAGGGGAAGGAGGGGAATTTTTACGATCTCGAGTCGCGAAAGATCGTTTTTGTTTTTTGTTTTTTTGTTTTTTTCTTGTTGTATATTATCATACACAATCGATCTTCTCACGCTCTTGATGTAATCGTGTTCACTCGGCATCCTTCGCCCCACCCTACTCGAAACTCGATCATCGAAGAGAGACTCGAAGATACTCGTCGTCATGGAGATCGTACGAGGCGATAAGAAAGTGCGTGCTACCGAATTACCGACGATTACGAGAGCAGCCAAGGCCACTATCGTCGCACTTCGACGTTGGTACGAGAAGTTTCGGGCCGGTCGTAAAGAGACCGGAATAACCGGTGTATCGATCGCGATCGATCGGACTGCCAACCGGGAGAACGAGATCAACGAGTCGCGTGACATTGTCGAGAGGCACGAACCGGGTAGAAGGCATCAAGGGCTTAACGAGGATGAACTGAGAAACGTCGCTAACGAGAATCACGAGAACGAGCTGAGGGAACTGATGATTTCCGGCACGAATGACAGTGATCGTCGGGCTTGAGATACGAGAGTTGGACCGCGAGGCAAAATCAACGATGCAGCGAAGATTTTCCGTCCACGCGGACGATCGTCAAGATTTCCGAAGATGGGGACGACGACGACGAGGTCAACGGGTTTAATCGACGAGGGGACGAGACACGCGACAGGCGGAATCGTATCGAGGATCGTGGAAGAGATAACGAGGTAAACGCGGGGAGAGAGACGGAAAAGTTCGCGTAACGAAAACTTTTGTTGTGATAAGGAAAGATTTGTTTTTTTTTTGTAATAATCGTTAGCTTTAAATTTGACTTTAAACACCCGAGGGGTTTTCTTTTGTTTGTTTGTTTTTTTTCTTAATTTTGTTTCGATACTTTTGTTTATTGATCGTCCGACTTTGAAATAACTCCTGGTAAGGAGCTTTAATTTGGATTGTATCGCGTACGTAACACGTGTTAGAGATAATTCGTTTGATTTAGAATTTCGCTTCGTCTTTAATTGGAATCAATTGCAATAATCGAGTTTTAATTAGTTCTTATGGCGTTTGAAATTTAGAAAGAGGAAGATATATCGGAGAGAGAGGGAGTGAGTTGAAACTGTGATATTAATGTTTTTGAAGAAGAAAAACGTAATTATGTAGGATGAATTATCGTTCGGTTTAGAATTTATTCGTAGATTATAATGATGATCGAACATCGTTCGACGTATAGGCCGCCCAGTGCATATTATATATGTAATTGTAAACATCTGTGATAACGATGAGAAAACAAAATTACGATAGGAATTATTTACGATCGAACTGTGATAGAGAGAATTGAGAAGAGGGGGAGGAAAACTGTGATATAGTTATAAGAAAAAAAAAACAAAAAACTGTGATAATCGCATTAAACAATGCGAGTGATAAGACGAAAGCTTTAATTGCCAGAGAGAATTTATGAAATTATATCTACGATAAGAAATCATGCGTCTTCCAAGCGTCAAAGTGGCAATATTAGATCAGATAATTGAACTAACAATAAGAGATGAAAAAAAAAAACATGAAATACTGTGATATAGAGACATACGATTTGTAATTTAGCTAATTAATTTAGATTAAGTGAATCACAGCTCGAGCGATGCATTGTGATAAGTAGATCATAAATCATCGAACGACCGTACCGATTTGTTCGCGGTCCGATTGGTTTTTATTTTTCTTCGCCTCGTTAATCTAAAGGGCTTAAATTGAATTTCGTGTGTTCCAAATTTTTCGTTTCGCATTAATCTCTCATCGTTTCTACATGATAGGGACATATTACTCGCACTTCTCGTATTACTCATTATCTCAGCGCACTCGCAATTTATAATCGTTATTGTATTGAATTTTTGACTTTGTTTCGTATCGAATTTCTTTTGTTCTCTTGTGATTGCATGATTTAGTTTTTCGATTTGTGTGCCTCTAGGTTATTATCACGTAATCGTGTTTCTTTTTATTACGAATAAAATTGTGTGAAAACAAATCTTTGTGTATTGTCTTTCCTTTTCCCACTTCGATATACGAAACCAATTATTCTAAGACCAAGAGAATAGTCGAAATTATAATTTCTATGGTTCGACTACCTTTGAGCCTAATGAGCTGGATAATCTGATAAATCTACGATCGATCGAAAATTTGACCAACTTTAATAACCAACTTTAATAATATAAATTAAAAAATAAATCATGTTCTGTAGAAATCATAAAAATCAATACACATTGTACTGACTAAAATTTATAAAAAAAAGTGAGAGAAATTTATTCATCGATTTCGAATAAGTCACGTGGAGCCTGTTAAAAAAACACGTGGTACAAAATAAAAAGGAGACGAAGGAGGCAAATAAGCATTTGGGAAGCCTGGAGGGGATGAGAGACCCCGTTTTCCCTTCCCTCGTAATATCCCAGTAGGTCAACACACCATCTGTCTGGAAACTTCTCAACCCTCTTCACCCAAGAACCTTCGTGCATTTGCCGAGAGAGGGCGCCAAAACAACTTTTTCTTCGTCCCGAATTTCGCGCGTAAAAATGCACAAGGAACCGACCCTTGCCCACATTACATTTAACATAACATCGACTCCTATTTAAATTTGCAATCTACTAAATTTATTTTTCTATTTTGTTAAGAATTTAATACTTGATGGAATATTTCTTGAAATTATAATTTACAGCAGAAAAAAAATCCAAAAATATAGCACAGTTTCATTCGAAAAGGGAAAAAATAAAGAAATTCTTTGCGATCGGATTACGTAGGGTTAACCATCGTAATACGGGTAGAAAACTACCCGAGGCTTCTTTCATTATACAATATATAAAGTTCAATACAATTTTCCATTAGGATTATCGGGGCTTGATCTTCACGGAAATTTTCATCCCCCCTATACTCGAAAATAACGCGTCATCGAAAGGTATAACGTAACCCCTCGAGAATGCAATACGACACCGGCATAACCGTGGGGGCACAGAAAAAACTTCTTCGGCTCGAAAAGATCTTGCGCCACATAAAGGAATTCCTTCTTTATAGGAGAGTCCCTAATCTCCGCTCGCTCTCACTCACGAAAGTGGTGGAGAGTATTGGGTTACGTTTTCGAAACTTCGAAAAATATTGTCAAATATTTGGCCCTCGTGCACACGCGAAAAAGCTTTTCATGCGCTGACACCGGGGGACCTTTTTTCACCACGGTTTATTTATTCCCACATCGTGCTAAGATGTGAAAAGAAAAGCTGCCTTATCGAGGGATACGTCGAGTAAGATCGTATCGAATGTCCGGAGACGTTCTTTGACCCTAAATTTTCGTCCGTGTTTGATCAACGTGAAATAGTCTCGATCAACGATACTTGATATCAACCGACTATAATCGTTTCCTAATAATAGAAACTGGGGGAAAGTATCGTTATTGAAAAAAAAAAATTATTTTATAGAATTTTTTAGTCGATAAATTTTTGCAATTTATCTCCCAAAATTAATTTTTCTAATCGATTATTTATTAAAGTTCGAATTTTTGTTTCGGTACAGTCATAAAGAGAGCGTTAAATAATGATGCAATTTACTATACAGCCAAATTTGTTCGAGTTTTTTTAAATTTTTGCAAAATTTTCATTCGTCGTCAAAAAAATGATTATTTTCATCTCGTTTGAAATACTTTCGAGATAACTCGGGTGTTCTGACAGAACGGTCGCTTTGTCGAATAACCGAGAGCATTATGGAGTGCTTGCCGAGTTATTTCGATTTACAAAAGCGGTCCACGCCAACAGATCGTCTATTGTGCGACTTTTGGGCCAGAGGCGCAGACTCTCGAACCTCGTGAAAGAACGTCCCAAAAAATCTTTCACAAGCATTCCCTTCTATACAATTGTCCAAAAATAGTAAAATTTATAAACAAAAATTGTATAAATCGTGCCAAAAAAAATGAGGATTATTTTTTAAATTTATTAAATCGCTAATTTTCACGAATTAAACAATATTTTCGAGTCTCTGAAGATCTTAAGTACAGGCGCCAATGGCTCACCGCTGAAATAGAGTCTCGAAGGAACACACAGTGTATCCCCGTGAGTTCACCGTTCCCGTCACCAACTACAATATCATACGGAGACAAATTTCTTAAAAATGTACCTTTTCGACTCTTAAAAGGGACAATTATTGTATTATTTGACGCCGTTTAGGAGCTTTAGAAAAGCGAGAAAGTCTACGACGTTCGAGTTTTTCCAGATGCCAAAGTTATTCCCTCGGTCATACGCCTCGGGTCACATCCTCAAAAGGGATCCGTATTGCCCTCCGGATAACATTTTTATTTGAATGGATCTCGAATCGTGCGGAATATTATTCTTGGTCAAACCTATGGAAATATTTTCAAGATAAAAAGGATCTCCGTCACTTTGGGCTTATATATATACATATATATATTACGGGCTAGACTTATGAATTTTCGTTTTCTCAATAACGCGCGATTGAATCGCGCTTCCAGGTGTAGCATGGCTTATTGGCTTCGATAATAGACATATTAAGTCAATCCTCGACGTCAAATTTTCTTTTTCATTGTCGAAACTTCTCGAACGCCAGGTGAAGAATTTGAAAATTTTCACGAGCCGAGGATTTTGATTTTGCAACGTCGACTAAAGACGGTTTAATAAAACGAGCCACAAAGCAAACTCTCTTCGAGCGCCAAGTTTGACTAATACGCCACCTTGAAAAACTTCGCAAAAGCTAAAATAACATTTGTCACCTTAACGGCAATTTAGTCTCTAAATAAAACGAAAATAAATAATCCAGAGATATTTATTCTCAAGAAAAAGACGAAAAGCTACGATCCTCTAAATCAAACTGCTGGCATTCGATTCGATTCAACATCGACAGAAAATTAATTTTCAATAATTCAACGAAAACAACATAAAAATTTCCATAATCGTTACCAATAATAATTTCTCAAATCTCAAATCAATAGCCAATTATCGATAAATGCCTGACAATATCACAAAGAGTGGACATCCCTTCGAAACCTCCACTCTCAAGAATTATACGATGTTACTCAATGACTTTGAATTTTTCTCGAACGCTTCCATCCCCCTGAACAATTTACTATTGCGCTTATATATATTGTGTATAGAATAACGATGGAACTCTCGTGTTTGGTTCGTTCCTGCCACTTATACGTTTCGATTTCCCATCCCGTGTTCCTCTAGCAATTGGTTGTCTCTCAACCCACCCCCCAGCCCCCTCCGCCGTACACGACTATGCCCGAGCCCCCATTTTTCTTCTTCTTTACAGTCGCCATCCCACGTTTATTCTATGGCCAATTGGTACAAAGCGTTTCTTCCACACGCGGCTACACACATCACTATACATACATATATATGCACATATATGTATACATATATCTATAGTTATATAGTATATTCACAATGTACGAGAATGGCTCTCGGGACGCCTTTGAGGCAGTGATCCTTTGTGAACACGTGCACGAGAAATCGTAAATCTAACTAAAGAAAGTACGCTCACGGAAAGCAGCATCGTCAGCTCGTTCATGTATATATATATATATATGTATGTATATTGATGTATATATATACATACATATATACACATATGGATATGCATAATACAGGCCATTCGGTTTTTAAGGGTCTCCAATATACCCCGAAGGCTCAGAAACCTATACTAAGTGGATAATGGACCACTGGCGACTCGATACCTTTTTTTTCTCGATCCTCCACGTGCACCATTGAATTTTACCTCGGTTCGTTTTTCTTTTTCTTTTTTTTTTTTTTTTCAAAATTCTGTCCAGCATCCACGCCAATGTCACGCAGGTACCTGCCTCACGAGGAGAGAACGAGAGAGGGAACGTTCACCAACGAAGGTACTTTCGGTCAATGGGCCTAAGGGTCTACCGTCCATTGTCACATTTCGCCCATTATACGGGAAAGAATGATAGAAATATTTGTATCTTTGCGTACCGCGGTACTTCAACGCCGCAGAGAGAAAGAGGAGTAGCCCGCGAGGAATGCTTCGAGAGCATTCTCGAGGGCAAGTACCGCACTCAATAACGCAAGATGCCGATCATCCTCCTCCTCCTACCGCCCTCGTACTTCAATATACCGAAAAGAGGGCAAGAATTATTCGAATAAAAGAATATAAAATAAAAACTTCGCGTATGAAAATAATTCGAGCTTAAATGTCAATTAATTAATTGAATTCATAATTTACTTTCGTTAAATACGATAAATATTTTCTTTCAACGAAACGACGCTTTTGTCAATAAATCATAATTCACTTTGGTGCTAAAGGAAGTCGCGCATTAATCTCACCAAAAAAAAAAAAAGAAAAAAAAAGAAGCACAACTCCGAATAATTACTCACGACACTATAATGACTCTCTTCCTCGAGCCTATCCTAGAAAAATAATAAGTGGCCAACTTGTAACGTGATTTTCGTTCACTCCGACGAATCTCTCTTGCTCTTAGACTTATCGTTAATCTTCGAAGACTCCTAGTCCACGTGTTTACATTCTATCTCGCTGCCTCCCCCACCCCCCTCCCGCCCGTGGCACCAACCTCATTTCCTAAATATATCCCTCCGCAGTCTACAAGAGCCATAGAGGAGTCGAGCTACCTCGAGAGCCCTAAAAAAAAAAAAAAGTATCTGAAGGACCAGAAAAAAAGTCTCGTCTCGCTTCTGTCCGACAAGACGACGAGTTGTGAGTATACGATGTAAGAGGAAGAAGAACCAGAGGTAGGGGAGAGGGGGCTGTAAAAAAATCCTCTGCCCAGTGAGCCAAGTGTCCGGCGTTCTGTGTTGGCCACCGTACACCGTCGCTATACACACATATATATATATATATATACGTCCCTTCCATAATACATATATATATATATATATATATATCTTTATCGCCTGTTTCTTTTAGCCTCACATTCGTTCCTATATAGCGTGCAGGGGAGGTCGCGACACGTTTCGACTTTCAACCACGTGTGGCTCGCATTACGGACGCCGGAGGTTTTCAGGGTGCCTGAATTTCGCGCACATGCCGAGATCGACACCCAGGCAACATTTACATCCACAGTTTCAAGGCATATATATATATGTAGATATATAGATATAGATATATAGATAAAGGAGAGATGGAGAGCACGGTGGTCATCGAGTGGCCGCAGCAGCGAGGCTGCGGAGAGCCTGGCTCCTTTTCCTTACCCCCCTTTCCACGTTTCTACGTGCTCTCTCGCCCCCCCCACTCTCTTCTCGCCCTCTGCAAGTACTCGCCTGCCGGCAATTATTACTCGAGTCTCGAGTGACCACTTCCGTTCGACGCGAGAGATCCAGCAAACTCGTATATATATATATATATATATATATATATATGTATGTATGTATGTATGTATGTATGTATGTATGTATGTATGTATGTATGTATGTATGTATGTATGTATGTATGTATGTATGTATGTATGTATGTATGTATGTATGTACGCAGTGGTCAAGGGAGGAGAACTCGTCGAGTGTATTCCTGCTCGATCGCGAAACTCGATATAACACTCTCGCGCGATATTTTGTTTTTTCTTACATCCTTCTGTTACTCGCTGATGTATCGTTCGTTTTTTTTTCTTCTTCTGTTTTCTTCTTTCATCTCCTCCCATCGGAGAGACTCGCTCTGTCTCTCTTGCTCCCTCGACGCGGCTCGTTACCCTTACGCCGAGGTGTGCATCTCGAACGATTGTACGAATTTGTTTTTTCCCATCTCTCTCACTCTCGCTCCCTCGCTCTTTCTGTATATCATTGAGAAATACGTATACGCGAGATGGATCGAGGGCTCGAAAATTGCCTCGGTCCATCAACACGGAGTGTCTCGGGGATACGAGTCGAAGAATGAAAGAAAATTATTTTTAAAAACCTCACACGTTTTTCTATATACATATATATAATTTACGCTCTATATATATATATATATATATATATAAATATGGGTGTGTGTGCAGTTCGTGTGAATTGTAACATAATGTACATCTCGAGTACGTTTTACTGCACGTGCGGTGATGAGAGCCTTCGTTCGCTGACACGCGAGCCAAGCTCAAATTGTCAGTTCTTTCTCCATTCCCGTATATAAAAACAACGATAAAATTTCAATAGAATTCCAGAATTCTGTGGTCACGACACGGTGGAAACCGCAATTTATTTATTTTCTTTTTTATTTATTTCTGTTTGTCTTTTTTGCATTGAGAATGAAGAGGAAGGGGGAATTGAACGACGATCAGCACGCGTCTATTAATAGATAATCTCTTTCATCCGGGGAGAAAAAGAGGGGTGCGCTCGATACTCCGTGAAGAATAAAGGTGAGGCTGCGGGAAACCGAGAAAGAGAGAGAGAGAGAGAAAGAGAGTGAGAGACATTGCGCGTGTCGTTCACGTGAGGTCGATTGCATGACGATGAAGAAAGAAAGGAAGAGGAGAGAAAGAAAAAGAACGTTACTCAACCGCGCGCTGACCACGTGCAGGCGCACACGTGATGTCGTGGGAATGGCGAGAGAAGCCTTCTGAATACGAGTATAAAAATAAAAAAGAAGAATGTCAGAAAAAAATATGACTAAGATGAAGAGCGAAGAAGACGAGAGGAAAGAGGAATGAGCACGGAGCGAGCAGAGAAAGAGAGAGGGAGGTAATGTATCGAGGGGAACCTCGGTAACGCGTTGGAGAATCCGTAACTTCGAGGGTTGCTGGGGGCGTTATGAATTTTTTTTCCGCCGGGACTCGTTTTTTTCACGTTTTTTTCACTCATTTTTTTCTTTTCTACGACCCAGGTAAAGCCACGTTTTTTATTCACCTTCCCCGTTACGCACCCTTTTTTTTCTCATTCGAGGATACGCGAACCACGAGTCAGGTGGATCGAGTCGAGTTTTTCTATTCGAAAACACACAACAACAAAAAACGTTATTAGAATGTACAGTTTTTTTTTTTTTTTTTTTTTTCGAAAATGAATTTATCGTCGTTCGATCGAAGTAAAATCTGATTTAAAAGAAAGTAATAAATCGATGATAAATATGACTCTAATCTGTGTCGAGAAGGCACGAAGCGATCGTCGCGCCCTTCGCCCTTCGATCGGCATTCACCGTAAATATAGTGCTTCGAATTTCAAAGGGTTTTTACCACCGGGGGTTTCGCTTGATTAACAACCCCTCCCAACATTTCACCATCACGAGCGAGTCTCACGTAAAACCGAAACTCGATATTTACCCGTGCGCATTGCAATTCGAGGAGGAAAAAAAAGGTTTCTCCCAATTTAAGTTTTAGTAACCGATGAAACTGGATATTCCCGGACGAATTTATTACGTATAATACAAGCTGTCCTCGTACGTGCAAGAGTACGCGCGTGTCTGTGTGTGTGTACGCGTATGGGCCCGCGATCGCGTTCGAATTTCAACCTGCGCGACCGCGACATCGGGAAAAGAGAAAGGGGTGATTTAATCGTAAAACCCGTCATACCCGACGGTGCCTTTTCTCTCCGCCTCCGATATACGATCGAATTTTGTCTTTATTCGAGTATCTCATTTTCTTGCGTAGCTTTCGTTTCACGAAACAATTTTTTCAATCAACCCCCCGCCCATCTCCCCGAATACCTCAAAGTCACGTATATAACGTTACTCGCCGGGTTCGTATTAACGAATATACTCGGTCGGTTCCTAGTCGAATGAAATATTATCTATTTATTTTCATCGGAAGAAAGAGAGAGAAAAAAAAGGGGTTCGTAAATTTTACCGATCGAGTCCTGGAATTGTGTAGAAACGGTGCTCGTAATTAAGGGGAGAGAGATTAAAAAGCCAGCGTTCATAGATTTTCCGATGATAAATCTTACGGGGGGTTGTATCGTGACGCTGGAAGGTTCATTAATTTCCCACGAACCCACCCTGTGCGCGTCCATTAAAATAAACGAATTTCTATCCTTCCTCCTTGATTTTTTTGTTCTCCATGTTACTCGCGTTCTTCTTTTCGACCTGCCGCGATGAGTATCAAAAAAAAATTGAAAGATATCTCGAGATTAGAAACCGATCGATCGCGAAACAAATGAAAAAAATAATAATAATAATAATACGAGGCGTATTTCGATCCGCGACTACCTTCGTTACACCCTCTACGTATTCCTGGCCTAATACGAAAATATCTGGTCTAGGTCTCAAGATTTTGCGAAATATTATACGCTCGCACCTGCGCCTCGAGAAATCGCTCCCGATTTCCTCTCGATACCCCCACTTCCCTCTCATCCATCGAGCTCCTGCTCGAAGAGCCTTTCCTTTTTTTTTCGTCTTATTGTTAGTAATAAAAAAAAAAACGTGGACGACGGAAACGACTGACAGATAACCCACTAAATCGAAAAAAGTATCCTCGCAACCATTTTAAGTTATAGCACTCGAATTACGACGATTTGAGAATCTTTTTTTTTTCTTTCTTTTTTTGGGAACATTTTTTTTTCTCCCTTTTTTCATTCGGGTGGCCAAACTAATCCGAGAACGGTCCGGTGCTCGTCCCGCGGGGGTACATCGTTCGATGGAACGCCGCTGCACCGGACAGGAAATGCTTACAATACACCTTTTTTTTATACCTCGGTCTCATCCACTCTCGCCCATTTTTATTTCGCTCCACTTCTCGCACCGAGCACTTTAGACTTCGAGCGAAAAAGAAAAAAAGAGAGAGTGTTGTGCGCTCCTTAGGAAATCTCGCGCAAAGATTCGTAATCCCAGCATCCGGTTTCGTCTTTCTTCGCGTAGGGGAATTATAAAGATTCGAGGGGTGTAGAAGGAAGATTTTTGTACCCCACAGAGAGAAAGTATGAGAGGGAGAGAGACAGAGAGAGAGAGAGAAAGAAATTGCTCTGCCGATTCTCCGCCCATTGTAAGCTTCCTTTCTTTTTCTCCAATTTACGTTCGAATCCCGTTCTATCGAAATTCTTTTCTCTCTCACGCATGACTAATGACTCGTACCGAACGACTGGTCGTTTCGTCGATCGCAACAACAATACGATTCTCCGGAGAATTGGGATTTTTCTTATTATCGCTCAATGGGCACGTTCGAGGGATTGACTTCTCATCCACCTGGCGCCGTTTTTCGATCGCGAAAATTTACGGAACTATATTGAAAGAAAAACGATTTATACGATTCGACCAATAAAATTATCGAATCGATCAATAAATTTAAAAAAATCACAATTTCATCGAATAAATTTTTATCATTTTTATAATTAAATGAAAAAAATAATAATAAATATAAATCGACTAAAATTCGTTCACAGGATATAAAAATCATAAATTTATCGCTCCTTTTTCAACTCGAGGATCGAAATCCATTCGAGCGTAGCGTGTCACACCCGCGTGTGAGTAATGTAACGGATTCGATCTCCCGTAATGTTCTCGAACGGTTACGCGCGAAAAAATCGTCTTTCATCCCTCCTTTCGAATAATACCAAAGTCGGTAGACGAAAAATGCATATATCTCAACGTATATGTATACAAATCCTCTCTCTCTATATATATATATAGATCATTATTATATTTGTAATAATGCCATATGTATAAAACTCGACACGGCGGGGAGTCCGTGCCTGCATTATGCCTGATCGCTTTACCGACGCCCCCGCAACGCACAAGCATCTACCTACAAAAAAAACCCTACTACACGCAGTGGTAAAATCGTTAAATAGATTTTCGGCCTTACACGTGTATGACCGAGCGAGTGAAATAGTTGTCAGCCCGTCGAAATTCGGGACGGACGATAACAATGCGACGTTGTCCGAGTACGAGAAAGAGGGAACCCTCGTTCAAAAAAAAAGTACAAAACGTTTTCAAGTCCGCACGTACTACAATGTGTATAGCGGGGAATTCATAATATAGTTCTAAACATATATATATATATATCGTGTACTTGGGTCTCTTTTTTCACGATGCGTAGAGTTTTTGCAACGAGTGTATTGAAAAATTTGCAAAAATCGACGTTGCGATTTACAAAATTTGTGATAAATGATTAAATAATTTTTGAAAATTTAATAAATTTTCAAAGAAATTTTGATCATTTTTTGACAAAAATTCACTAATCACGAAATAAATTCTCAATATTTTTCACCCACCTCGACCTCACAATCGCGAAATATCAAATTGCCATAATTCGGTTTTCCTTGTACCGATTTAGGTTTACTCGTAGTGCATTCAAAACACCATAAGTAGAGACGGATAATGGCGTTGGATTTGTGGGGATAGCTCAAATAGTTCGGCCGTAAGAGAAGTTTCAAAATCTCGATAAAAAAAAATGAAATGGGATATTATACTACGTTATTGTTGCCTGCACCATGCATAGTTGTATAGGGGGCAATTCGGGGTACGAGCTGGGCCATACGGGGGCAAAAGAGGGCACAACGAAGTACATACTTCTATATACACATAGAAAAATAGAAAAAGAGAAAAATAGGGGTCGTGGCATTACGTCCCTCCGTTAGTCCGTCCAGTTTTTCTGTCTACAAAGATATACACTCCCTCTCTCTCTCTCTCTCTCTGTCCCTTTTCCTTACGACGCCCATGTTTGCTTGTGTTTGCCCATACCCGCGGAAAATCCATTCGGCTGGTGGCTCAACAGTCCACACACCCGTGTCTCGTTTTCTCTCCGTGCGTCTTCCAAACTACCCCAATACGTTATAATATATACGTCTATACAGATATAGGAAAGTTATGTATCTCGTAGCATTGTGGGGTCCCACGTCGTTGTTATGGTTACCCGAAGATCGGTAGGACCCCCGAGGCCATGTCTTGTTTGGTCTCGATGCGACGGGGGTGCGAACGTTAAGGTTGGCTCTCCCTTGGAAAAAAAAAATGAACCGAAACGCTAGACGAGTCTCGCAGTCAAATACGAGCACGCACTCTTTTCATAAGAAAACGTCGACCGTCGTTTCTACCCTCCTACCCTTAAAGCATCGCAATCGCTTAACCTTATTTATGCCCAGCTCGATCTTCGTCCTCTTCACGTTTTCTTCACCCTTGCACTCGCGCATCCTGTCCTACGTGCTCGTTCGTTCCTCCATTCTACTTTGCCATTTTCATCCCTGACTTGACAGCTTCTCTATACTTTCTTATAGATTTTCTTCTTTCTCTTTCTCTCTCTCTCTCTCTCGGGAAAGAAAACCCTGCTGTGATTCTTCCTCCGAGTTTTAGCCTCGAATCAACGAAACGTCGACTTTGATTGTTCTCGATGACGAGGGAACATTGCTTTATCCGCTCAATTTTCGCAATTATTATATATATTTTATTTAATCATTTTTAGCATTTGGGTCAATAAATTTCTCCAATTTTCATTTTTATTAATTTTTTTCTTTTTGGTTTCTTCATGAATTATTCATATTTCGAGCGAAAGTCGCGAGCGAGGGATTATCCTTTCGTCGCGATTGCGTGATGAACGATTGACGCGCGCACCGTATAATACGTAGAAGGGGAAAGATCATCGACGAAAGTTTACACAGCGTTATGGCACGTAATGCGCCGTCAGAAATCGCGCACGGAGAAATTAACGCGTGTCTGGGTGTCGAACGTTTTTTCGGTCCTTCGGCGGAGACTTGGTAGTGTTGATTCCGTTCTCCCCAAATATCTTTATTACGACCTTATTACGGTGTGTCGATGACGCAACGAATAAAACGCTATTGCGCTCCGTCTCACGAGAGTCTGTACTCTCGCTGGTTCAAATTTCTCTCCTCTCTCTCTCTCACACACACACATACACATTCTCGTGCAAATTCCGCGACTCCTTTTCCCTCTTTTTCGACATCGCGAAACGAAAAAGGCCAGGCGCGTTGGGTCCGGGCCTCTCGCGCCAATATAATTGTACACCTCGGTCTCGTCGGGAAAGTCGAAAGACACGTGCGAAAAGAAAACGAAGAAGAGGAAAAAAAGAAAGAGAAAAAAAACTGGATCTGCCAATTACGCGGGGTAGCGGAATGCGATGCTCGTTATTCCACAACGCGCGAATTATTAAGCGTTGCAAATATTTTTGCTTCGTCGTGAAACGTGTGCGAATTATAATTAAAGAAATGTTTATTGGACTCACCGTAAACGCTGAGAAGCTCGAGTACGACAAGATCGAACACAATCTGCAACATTGAAACGAAAAGAAATCAAAAATAAAAATTTGATTAAAATAGTCTAATTGAAATGATCGCAAATTACAAAAATCAAGATTTATTTTTAAACTTTTCCATTCGTCGAATAAACGATACGACGAATAATATTCTTGGAAATTATACTTTTTTGCGAATCCCATTCCCAGGTGGTTCGCAACCCCCTCGAGTCTCACGCGACGGGTCTCACCCAACACGATGAAAATATCTTTTATGCGCGTAACGTACCAAGGTTTTGCTTGGTGCGGGCCCTAGTGAGGCCCATAATCGAACAAATGGAATACACGTCGTACACGTATTTACCCCCGCGGTGCATCGAACAAACTGCGACGATCCTAGCCCATATACGGCCTTAAACTTAAGAGCCAGGCGTCTCAACCAAGGAAAATCCAAGGATGCGACCGAGTGGCACAAGGCCCGTGAATTTATAACGTGGAAATACGCGAAGATGTCACGTCACACGTGAGAAAATAAAAAGAAACTGGCGCGTGTGCGTGAAAGGACCATCGGCCATTTTTCGATCGAACCGTATTTCAGGTCGAACGAGGTCGGCGAAAGATCGAGCGGGAAGATATTAGGCCGGGTGAAGAGTCAAGAAAACAGGAAGAAGAAAGGGCCATCGGGTCTGATCTTCAACCCCGGCCCCCTCTATCGCCCACGATTCTCAAAATAAAAAAGTTCTATTTCACCCCCCTCGTCTTTCCTACCTCCACCACCAAGAAGACCAAGAAAAGGTCCGTGTTCTGTTAAGAAACACTGACAATGGAAAAAGTCCTGGAATTGTGTCGCCAGCGGGAATGGAAGGTAACGAGTCCGGAACACGCGCGGTCCATTGAGAAATCCGTGGAGAAAAGATAAAGGTGGACGTTGGCTAACGCGTTCACAAAGATGTTCACGGTGACAAAAATATTTAACAACGATCGAGAGTCGTCCCAACGTGTGGTATTTTCCGTGTGTGCGGGAAGTGGCAGAGACGATGGACGAAGGAGACAAAAAGTCATTCGTCCGGAAGGATCGACGGTCGGTAGAGGTCGTATCCGAGTGAAATTACGGTATTGTTGCGTCGAGAATCTATGGAAGAGCTGGTGACCATCGACGACCACATGGATAGACTTTGGGCCAAGACGTTTTTTCACTCGATACGAACTTGGCTTTGACCGGTGTGTACACAACGTTCACGTTTTCGTAGGATCTTTGCGTTGGCCAGGCTGGAACCACCTCGGGTGGGCCATTTGAGTCCGCTGGACCAAAGGTGCGTCCAACTCGGGCCCAGTGTCTTCGACGGACCAAAGTTTGCCCACTGCGGGTTAGCCCCGGGGTATTAACGATGACACCGGACACAACCGGTCAATCGTGCCTCACGGGCGTGTTACGTATTATTTAGAATACGTTGTACGCTCGCAGTGTGATGTCTCTCGGGCAGGAGGAACAACAACAAAATCGGTGCGAAAGGCTGATCTCGCTTTACAGCTCGCTCGCTCTCATAAAGTCTCCGCTGTGCCAACAAACTCGAGGAACGAGGAACGCGTGCTGCGAGGTTTTCACGAACCTCGATGGAACTTGGCAGGATTCACGCGGGGAGGCTTAATAAGAGAAGGCTAGACTGTTCGCGGTGAAGTGAGAACGAGGGGAAGCTGTGATGGCTTCTTCGAGGGAAGGTGTTCGAGAGACGCATGCGATTATCGACACCCCCGTGTCAACGAGCGACGTCTCTTGCGGGAGTTCCTCGATTTTTACGCTGGATCGAACATTCGGGAATGGACGAACGCTTCTTGTCGGTGGACAAAAAATTATAGGGGGAATTCTGAATATATTTGGAAAATAATGGGTGTCAGCCGGTCGTTTCTGTCGTTGGTGATTTAAGTCCGACAGAGTTTTGATTTTATCACAGGAACAATTATTTCGCAGGATTCCATTTGATTCCAGGACGATGTAATTACAAGGAACCTCCCTGGTTCGTCACCAGGAAAATTACCCGACGCCTAAGGTGATTATCGAAGGGACGCCTTGTTACCCGGGTTGCCAAAAGCTTCCGGTTGTTTTATATCTTCGCGCTCTCAAAATACCAGGGTCGAGCGAGAACAAGGATCTCTAAGAGACTCGTAACGATCCTTCGCGAGTTTCGTGCGACCAGAGATCCGGTCGGAAGTGCGACGAGCATCCGCAATATACACAAAGCGATAGAGCGTCGAATCGGTCAAAAGGACATACCGCCTTTTCCCTCATTCACGAGGATGATCCTCAAAGTGCCTAAACGCCTAGTCTCTCCAAACGCATCCTCTCGTTTTTTCCTTCTCCCTCTTCCTCAAAGTGGCCGAAGAAAGCGGTCGCGCCCGTTCTTTTTTCAAGTTTCTTTGAAGGTGTGCCAGAGGCGCCGCAAAACAGGCCGCCTCTTAACCGCGCCCGATAACTTCGTCGCCCTGCAACCCTGCGCGAGGCCTAAATCGTTTCATATACCCATCCTCCATCTTAGCTACTCCTGAGTGCATCGTTCCTGGAGGAAATGAAACCTCGCCCTCCACATATCGCCGTGATCGCGTGAAAGACTCTCGAAGGCATTTTAGGCGCTCCAACGTCGTAGGCGTTAAACACACTCCTACGTTAAAATAATCCAGCGGCGTCCTGGCAAAGGACCGGTACAGGACCCTCGACGATCATCGACGTTATAGTTACCCGTATTACCAGAGCAGGACGAGAGATTATTACGGGCTCCCGGACACATAACACTCCGTCGAAGATTGTGAAAGGCGTGTTCTCTCTTTTTTTGTTGACACCGCTACAGACACTCGGGAGGTTTTTCCCCCCCTCGCAACGTATTCGTCTCGTGCGTTGAACTTTTTCTTCGTCTTCGTGAAAAGAGAGACCCAATTACCCGGTGATACAGTGAGACGTTGCGTCAGGAGGCGGTGGGATCCAAGGTACTGGAGAGCACATCTCGACGATGCTGACGCATCGTATCGCGATTAGCCACGGTGACGCACCGCACCGTTGTCCTGCGGGACGCGTACTTTTTTTTTCTAGAACGCCAGAAGCGTTAAAGTGCCTGTTTAAATTGAGACTCCGGTTCACCGACGCCGCAAAGAGCGAGACGAGGTGACACGGTACGAAAAAGAAAAGGAAAAAAAAAGGAAAATAAGACTTCTTCTCTCCCTCGTCGGAGGATTAATAAATGCGCTTCGTTGACTCAAGGGAGAAGGATATATAAGTTAACTCGCGTTCTTCTCGCTATTCGCCGATATATATTTATCCCTCGTGAATCGCAACCGCCTTTCACACGAGCCCCAGGGCAAGTTTATAGATTGTTTGTTTCTTTCTTTTTTCAGGGGGCTATTTCACCGTTATTCTTTACGACGGAGGGATAATTTTATTTTATTTTATCTCCGCTAAGTTCCATATTTCTCTTATTTTTCGAGTGAAGTTAATAAGGCGAGAGAAGCCATAAAAATCATTTCGAAGCGCCGTTAGAAAGTCTCGAAATAAATATCCGGCAAAAGGGGGTGGAATTTAAATCGTTCGGGAATTACTGGTGGTCGGTCTTTGATGCGAGTTGGAGGGAGGGGGGAGGGGGGGGGGGCGAGACGAGAGAAGGATTGTGGGAAGAAAAAGGGTGTATCATCGTTGCCGATTAAGGTTAACGCTTTTTATGGCTGAAAAGCCACTTTGAAGGGAAAATTAGAAACTCGTGTGAGAATGAAGCGAAGTGGGATGGGAGCGAGAGGGTTCGTCTCATCGCGTCTTCCATAAGGTTTCGATATATATTCTTGCTTCTCTCTCTCTCTCGGTTGCTAATTAACGACTCTCGTCGGGTTAACCTGTTTCGTGGATCGTTTGCGCTGACGCGAGAGCGGCGAATCATCAAAAGCACCGAGCGAACGGCGTTATGCGGCACCGTGCTTCGCTTCCGGCCTCTTCATAGAGAACCGTTCGGAAAGCACCAAATTAGTGTGGAACGTTTCCTGGGTCCTTTCTCGTGCCCTCCCGTTACGAGGCTGAGCGAGAGAGGGAAAATTTCGGGACTATGTGGATGGTCTCTTTTTCTCCCTCTCTTTCTCTCTTTCCCTCCCTGTCTGTCTGTCCGTCTTTCTCTCGTTTTCTCGACGAGAGCAAAATGGGCTCTTTCGTAAATTGGGTCCGAGGACCAATTCTATTCGGAGGCCCCACGGGTTTTCGTGTGGGCGGGGTTGTTGCCCGTTGTAGCATCGCCAGGACCAAACGGAGACTGAGGGAGAAAGGAGCGGAGAGAAAAAAAAAGAGCGTAGATCCAACCATAGTCCTCGCGGTATAAATAGTACCGTAGCTAACTAGCCAGAGGGGAAAAAAGGATCGAACGCGCAGGTGCACGAGATTTTCCAAAAAAAATGGGTGAGATAGAAAGAGAGAGAGAGATCGGTGAGAAAAATTAGAAAACTCCTGGGGATAAATTGTAATTTAGTGTACGATCGTTTCGTTCGAGATTGAAGTATTAGAAGCACTTTTTTCAAACGATGACAGGATGAAACTAAAATAACACCGCTATCTATTAAAAATCGTCAAATTGGAATTTTCCCATTTCGAAAAACCCTCAAAAAATGGTTTTTCTGGCTTCTTCGTTAAAAAATCATGATAATTCGGGTAAAAAAAATACCCCTCTTCCCCGAGGAATCGTAACGTCCGATAACCCGCATAATTGTCGATGAACCTTTGCAAAAAAAAGAATGGTTTTTTTCCTTCACACATGCCGTGGTAGGACTAGCGAAGATTCATCGCCGCTCACCCACGAATTAGTCCTCTCGCGAATAAACCCAAGGGAGGGTGAGCCGACGTCGTGTTATTCCCGGAGCAATAAGTAAACGTCGAATACGCGAAACGAGCCGACCAGTGATTTCTCGAGAAACGGGACACCCAAGAATTTGTGTTTGTCCCCCGCACGAAATTCGTTTTTTTTCTCCACTACCCGCATGATTTTATCCGCCTCTATCGTCCATTGTGCGGAATCGCCGATGCTTTTTTTTTGCAACGCATGCAAACTCCCCGGGGTAAGATTCACGCGTTCCAAAACTATTATGACCCGACGATACTGGTGAACGCGTTTTTTTCTTCTTTTTTTCTTCCAAATCTCAGACCCGATCTCACGAAGAAACAACCCTCGAAAAAAACAAAAATCGCATCGTTAAATGTGTCCGTCGACGCGTGAAAAAAAATACGCGTGTTGCCCCAAACACTCGAAAGCCCTGGCGCGTATCCGCGAGACATCTAGATTTTTCATACTGAAAGAACAAATTTTTGTACCTGCTTGGTAACGCGCGAGTTTACAAATTTCGAGGGTTAATCTCTCGTTCTAGTTTCGAATCCTCGGTAGGAGCGAGTTCATGGGGTAGTTTTCTCCTAGCGCGATTCGAGATCTCACGCATGGTTGAATTTTTCTTCGAGAATTTCTTCTTTTTTCTTCGAACGTTTCGAGCGTCTCGTATCGAAAAAAAAAAATAAAAAATACAAAATAAAACGCGAATCCGGACTATAGGGTGCGTATATAGACTCGTCGCGAGCGTGGAGGATGATCCACGCTGGTAGAAGGCGCGCAAGCCTCTCGTGATCTGGATTAGGTTTCTATAGAAAGAGAGGGAGAGAGAGAGAGAGAGATGGTAAATTCAATAGGATTTACAGGGTGTTTAGAGCACCTTCGCGGTAAAACTCTTCTTTCGTCGCAAAGAGAACGAGATCGAGGTTTACACGTGTATACGAGGTTTACACATATACATATATATATATCACGTATAAAGACGAAAGTGAGGCTGAGCGTGCGGTCCGGATCAAGATTATCCTCTCGACGCAACATAGCACGAAAAATGTTTCGGATCAACTCGAGTATGTAGTTGAATTATTCTAATCGCAAATATCATCATCTACCATAAAATTGTATAATCTCTCCAGCGTCACCAATAAACTTCCTGACGTAAACAGCTTTATACAATCATTTTTGGTAATCGAAACTTTAATTTCGTTAATTAAACCTACAACATTTCTATTTTTTATTCGTACATTTATCACATCGATTTTATTCAAAATTTGAGAACAAAATTATTATTTCACAGTAAAAAAAAAATAAAGAAAACTTGATTTAATTCGACCGTACGTCGAAACGAACGAATCCGTTTCTTCTCGGTGTTGGTGCCGAGAAATTATTACGACCAGCTGCAACGAGTTAAGAGGATCAGAAACTTACGTGTGTACGTATCAGAATATTATACCTCGTTCACACACACACACACACACACATATATATATATATGTAAAGCTTATATCATGAAGATATCTCGGACGAGTATCTATATACATATATTACGACGAATATTACAAAAAGGGAGTACCGCGAAGAATTTCTCGTTGGCACACATCAGGGGCCAACGTCAGGCCCACTTAATCCGTGACGAGAGAGCGGTACAGAGCCCCAGAATCTCATCCGAAACCCTGAAGTACCGTTTAATTCGAGTGCGAGTAGTTTCTCCCCCACCCTTCGCCACTCTCGTTTGTTATACGACGAACTCGGCATATACACGAGCCAACGACCACAAAAACTCATAGGATAATCGTCCTAGGACCACTAACTCGGTGTAATATTAACCCTCGACGAAACGAGAAATTACTCGCGGCGTTAGTTCTAGATCGAAAGGTAATTTTCCACGCGTGCGCGACACGTACCGGAGAGCGCAAGGACGAAATTTTCGCGCCTGATTTTTAGCGGCCAATCGTGACGAAAAAAAAAATATATATATTCTCACCACGAATATTTATTTTTGAAAAAAAAGCGAGGATTTTGTCCCTAGGAACGTTAAGCTTTGTCGACGATTATTCACGGTTGAATTTTCGTGCTGCTGGAAGTTCTTGTTGGCAAGGAGTGAAAATTTATCCCTCGTAGACTTCTCGCATTTATCTCAGCCGCGCGAGATACTCGCGTTTCATTGTCACGTTTTTCCGTCCGTCTGTCTGATTTGGAACTTGGGGTGAGCAGCTCAAGGTGCGCTTCGCTTCCTTAACGAATTCACTTTTATATCGAGCGAGAGTAGAAAATCCGCGTTTTTTTCTTTCTTCGTCCTCGTTCTCTCGGTCAAAGGAGAACGAGAAAACCGCGTCACGCCAATTTCCGCGGTCTCGGACCGTTCTTCGTTTTTATTTCAGTTTTTTTCTTCTTCTTTTTCTACGTCAACTTCTGCCCTTTTTCAGATCACGAATTATACGGAAGAAGCGAAAAGGAGAGAAGAATCGAGGCTCTTGGTGAAGGAGACGAGGAAGATTTCGAAAGGACCACCCGTTCCGCCGCGTTAAGAGACGTTACCTACTCTCGAATGAAAAACCTTCGCCTTCTTCTTTTATTCCCTTTTCTTCCCTTTGACTCGTCGACGATACGCCGATTTTCTAACTTCTCGCACCCTTAAGGACCGAGAGAGAAAGAGTCTCTTCCTATGGCTGTGTCGTGCATATAAGTGCATACGAAAATGCGAATGCACTCTGGTGCGTACTTCGCGAGAGGGCGGCGAACGAGAAAGGAAAAAATAAAGAGAAAAAAAAAGAAGGCGGCATCGCCTTCGTACCTTTGTCGTTTTATTCCAACTCCGCTGGAAGGCAACGAGGCGATGCACTAATATTCCGTGACGACAGGTCGTTCCCGCGTGTCCTTTTGACTGCAGGCTCGAAATTCTTCTTTTATTTTTTCCTTTCGAATTTTCTTCCTACGGACGCGAACGACGTCAGGATCGTTTGGGTTTTGTCACGGTAAGCGTTATTTATAACGAACTACGAGGACGATTCCGTATCGCGTAGGTGAAATATCGTAAAGTGGGAGAAAAGTAGGAACGAGAGTCCTTTAAAGAGCCGGTTCGAAAAAGTCAAAGAAAACGATTTCTCGAGCTGTCGCGCTGTATCGACGCTCGAAAATCCACGCTGGTTAATCCACCCTGTGTCGTATGAAAATTGTGGTGTATTATATTATTATACCGAAGCCGCGATGCGATTCGCGACGGTCAGACCGGTGAGTGTCCGTAACCGAATTTCGTTTTTGGTAAAACGAGGCGTCAAATACATAACACGTGAAAATTCGTTACCCGAATTCCACGCTCCCGATGATAAACGTATAATTTGTTCTCGCTGGCACGAAATTATCGCGGGGATTGGATTGGCACTTCGGGGCAGCTGCAACGCTTTTGCGTCAATTTTCGGTACTGTGAAGAAATCCTCGAAATTTCAGGGTAAAGAAAATGATATTGCGAAGACTTTTCAACGCTATATTTATATCGCTGCTATAAACTTCTCTGTCGAGAACGAAAAAGAAACAAAAAGAGAGAGAAAAAAATTCAAAAAACATGAATTTTTTTTTTTTTTTTTTTTTTTTTCATTTTTTTGATCGATAAATTTTGTTAATGTAAGAAACGGGTGTGTCGTATTCAGACACTCTTCTCGATTCCGGCTTAACGATATCGCGAACTTTGTCAATAAAGATATACGTTTGATTTGTAACGTGCTCGATGAACAGAACGAAAAAAGAAATCGGAAAAACGAGCGAATGAAATAAATCTTAACGACGTATGACAGGTTCACCGAACCATTGCGAACTATCGCCCTAACCGTAACGTTCGGTCTCGTTATTTCTTTCTTTTTTGTCGCTGTCGTTACGAGAGCGGAAATTGCATGATCTTCGAACGGCAAGGGCGCGGAGGTGGGCAGGGACTGTGGTACGAGCGGAACACGAAAATTACGCCGAGATTAGGGTCCTCCCCCTTGTGTACGAAATGTTGAGTAAACTAAAAGGATCGGGGACGTAGAGAGAGAAAGAGAGAGGGAGAGAGAGAGAGGGAAAAAGAATCATCGTCCCGTGAAATGGCCCACCCAGAGCCCTCCCCTCGTTACACACGATATTTTCTTCCACGAGAGAGATTCGGCGATTCATAAAAATTCATCCAATATAATTCTCAAAAACGAAAGCAAAAGTATCTCTCGAACCGGAATAGTATAAAAAAAACACACATCTTTTTCGTATCAACGAGACTGTCTCAACGGCAATTACTTTTAGCGCATGGAAAAAAAAAAAGAAAAGAAAGAAAAAAACGGAATTTCACCCAAGAATCTCTCGAGACGGGAAACGTGAAATTATTTTCTCTCGCGCGAGAAAATTGCTTTCTCAAAAGCGTTCGTCGATGACCGTGCAACGTGACGAACCCTTCGAGAAAATCACCCAAGGGCAAACAAAAAAAAGTGAAAAAATAAAAATAAAAAGATACAAATCGAGAACGAGATTCGATATATAAAAGACGAAAGAGCGCCAATCATAAAATACAGCCGGAAACAAAGAGAAAGTCTTGAAAAACGAACTTTTTTTTTTTGACGATTATACAGTTTAGCCTCGTTCTCCCGTACCCAATTTACACCATTTCCCGAAAATCACTCTGTAATGACACGGGGGTTTCGTTTTTTTTTTCTTTTTTTTTGTGTTGCGTCCCGGGTGAATTGACTTTGCCGCGTCTCTCGTGAAATGCCACCAATTTGAGAGAAACCTGGGAATCATTAGGCACTATCTACGATATATATATAGTATATAGAAGGGATCGAGAGAGTGAGAGAGCGAGATGAAAGTCTGGAGATCTCGGGGGTACGTTTTTTCTCTTTTTTTTTCGTGACCCTCGAGGGTTTGGTAGCGTTGATGGGGCACTTGTTACGGTGGTGGTGATGCACGTGTTCTAATGGATACCGAGGGGTCTCTCTTACTCTCTCCCCCTCTCTCCCGATTCGAGAAACAGGAATCAACTAGGACGAAGGAAGAAGACAGCGAGAAAAAAAAACAAAAAAAAACGATCAATCTCCATGGAGCTCCAGTGTGGTTGCTGTTCGAGGCTACGAGGAGAGCTCCCATCTTTCGTATACTATTACGAGTACATCTCCTAGAAGTCGGGGATAGAAGAGATAGGAACGGACCAACTATAACCCATCGGTCTCATCAGGGCCGGGCTGACCATTTTTTTCGAACCAATGTTTCGAGAAAAATACATAATCTGTATGGAAATACGTCGTTTTACGTCCTACAAAAATCACCACGTGTTTATCGTACTGTAAAAAACAATTTTTCAAATAAATTGAAAAGATTCGATATTCATTAAAATATTTATTATTAAATATTCGCCAAAATAGATGCAAAAAATCAAGTAAAAAAAAGCTAAATAGACAAATTATGTTTTTATCATCATCCATGTTGTTTTTTTTAATATTTCAAAATAATTTTGATATAAAGTAAAATAAAAGATTAAGAATATCCGTATTTTTGACGCATAACGACCCCGATTGTTCTCGACGAAAAAAAGCCCACTTACCCCCAGCGTCACTCAGCGAGGAAGGAGAATGAAGGGGGGAAAAAACGAAAAAACGAAAGTATAACGTAGGAGACGCGTGATGTGTGCGGAGGGGATGGACGAGAGAAGAGAACACCGAGAGAATAAGAATTTTTAAGCTGCAGCCCTGAAAGGGCATCGCTATCTGGCATAGTAATCTCGGTAGGGCCCTTACACTCGTCTCGACCCGCGCACCTTCTCTCAAGCCCCTGGTAAGGCCCCCTTTTTCAACGCTCCCTCGGAACGAGCGAGAGAGAGAAAGGACGAAGAGATCGTTCCCTTCGCGTTTTCTTCCTTCTCTCTCTCTCTCTCTCTTTCTCTCTCTCTTTCTCTTTCGCATCTCGGACAGCTCGAGACGACCACCGAGAGCCTCTGACTCACCCTTGCACGTGTTCAATTTCCGAGGCCCCTCAGCGTGCCCCCGAAGAGAGCCGTCCTTATCCCCCGCGTCTCGTCCAGAAAAGACGAAGTAAAAAAAAAAGAGAGAAAGGGACTCGAAGAAGGAACGAAAAATTCTGACTGCTCGCTCGTTCGCCCTTTTGGGCTCACCGCTCCGCCCACAGGACGACCGAGGGGCCTCATCTCACTTTCTCTCTTTCTCTCTCTCTCTCTCTCTCTCTCTCTCTCTCTCTCTCTCTCTCTCTCTCTCTCTCTCTCTCTCTCTCTCTATAGATATATATTACTGTACTATGCCAAGAGAGGCGTCCGAGAGAAGAATATCGTTGTCTACACCGTCTGTACTCCACCCCTACTTTCCGTACGTATATCGTAGGAAATAACAGATCAAAAAAAGAAGAAGAAGAAGAAGAAGCAGCAAGAGAAGAAACGAAGAGTGAACCCATCATACTTTTTAAAAAGCGTCAACCTCTCTATGCCCCGAAAGCACGCTTTTACTAACGTCCCCCATACACTGCGAGAATGGAAAAAAGGACCCCGCGGGACAGTCCAAAAATGCTTGCGACGAAAAACCGTGTAATAAAAAGGACATGGCGAGAAGTCGATAGGTTGGTCCAAATTATTTGTCACCTCGAGATCGGACGGTGATCCAAAGTATCGTGACACGTCTCTCATCCGCTCGCACAATAAAAACAAAATACGAAATTGGTGGGTGGAGAAAATATACGGTAGCAATGGAAAATAACGAAGGGGCCGAGTCGGGCGTTTTGTAGGCACGACGGAATACTAGCTTTTCCTCCCCTCGGCACTCTAGACGACTCGTTAGAACGCGCGAATATAAATCTCGTACACGAATTTTTCCTGAGGATCGAACGCGTGCTGTTCAAACTCACGGAACGTAATTACGTCGAAACCGAGAAAAAAAAAAGAAGAAAATGTAAAAGCGAAATAAAAATGAGTAATCCAACGCGTCTCGAATTTCCTATAAGAGGTTCGACGTTCGATCTCTAATGGTAACGAAATACAAAAAAAAAACGAAAAAAAAAAACACTTTTTTTCCAACTAAAAAAAAATCCCATCTTTTTTATTCTTATAAATCAAACGAAAGAAAAAAAAACGTTGATACGCGTGTTCGTCGGTAATACCGAAGGAAGAGCCGAATGGACAGGATACCGCGATGACACGGTCCGACTAATCCGGCGATTGAAATCTCTAAGACTCTCGTTTCGGGTTTTGGTGCGCGGGAGCTACCGGTCACCGCGTCCAACGTTTTATTAGAGCATGGTCCACGGATGAAAACAACTCGGTGTGTGCGCGCGCATGTCCGTGCGCACGGAGGTCCGAAAAGAAAGATTTCACGAAGGGGGAAGAAAAAATGTATAATTTATAACGATAATCCTTTGAGAATGGTTTTGAGGGAGGAGAAGGGGCCTCAGGGCCCAAAAAGCGTCGTAGCTGCATATAGATTCACGGCGCTGCGAGCTTCAATGAGCGAAAGATCCCTTCTTCGTCTCTCTCCGTATGAGCGACTTTTTTTTTCTCTTTTTTCTTTTTTCTCTTTTTTTTCTTTTTCTTTACCTCGTCCTTTTCTCGCCCTTTCACATCCTCCCACAACCTCCCCTTCGAAAATTCGTCTCGCGCGAGACGAGATGAATCTTCGAACGATAAACGCGCACGTTTCTCTCGACGTCGATCCGTGAACGTTGGGGGAGATCCTTTTCGAGCGAAGAATCCGAGCGACTATCCCGAGCCACGACGCGACTGTCTTTCTCGATTTTGGGTTGTTTGCTTAGGTGCGCAGCGCTCTTTGCAACTCGAATGTTTACACAGGACGCGCATAATGGAATTTCATAAATGAAAAACGGATCTACGCGGTTCTCTCTTCGAATCTATCGCGGCGTTCTGTATGAATTCGTGAATAAAACGTTTGAGAAACGTACGAGGGCTGCGTCTTTCAACGATTTATAAAATGGTTAAAATAGAAAAAAAAAAAGAAGAATTTCAGATCCGTCGTGAAACGATATTTGTCGGGAGGAATCGTGCAAAAGATCGAGGGAATACGAGCTTGCACAGTTCTCGAAAAAACGTTTGCCGTCGCACTTGGGAATATTTGGTCGCGGGGAACGGCAAGTGTTGGTATTTTGTTACCGCGTTCGATCGTTTTTATGATGTTTGATATTGGGATGATCGCATACGACCGATTCAATGCGTCGAGAGTGTTTCGATACCGAGTTTACCGATAAAGTGGACGTTCTCTTGTATCAATATGTGCGTATTCGATTTTTGGCGTGTGCTCGGTTCATTCTTCATCCCCTATTTTTCGACTATATTATCGAGAATTGATACGGTTCGAAAAATTGTCAAATTGTCAAGGTTCGAGAGAATTACGAATAAAAATTGCTTCGTTAATTAATTTCGACGAGGGGATGAAATATTTAAAAAAAACGATTTTACAAAATATTTTATTCAAAAAAAAAAAAAATTCTCATAATTCGCGCCTCGCTCGACGTTTTTTTCCTTTACATTTTTTCCACCCGCACGGAGAAAGCCCGAAAGAGGAGGGATGCGCGGTAGACACGTGCCTCGGCATCGAAACTTTGATTTAGGATATTTCTCGGATTTGCACCGAGGAGTTCCGGACTTCCGAGGACCCCGAACGTATTTCCTAACGCGTTTTCTGCTGGAATTGTCGTTGGCGTTCGGGTCCATCGGTTATACGCGATATAACGCACCAGAAAAGCCGGGCACGCTTTGCATCCACCGAGGACAATCGATCGAGTTTTCTTTGAAAAAAAAAAAAAAGAAGAAGAAAAAAAATCGTCCTCGAGGATGAGACACGGATAAAGGACATTATACCTGTTGTAAAAAAAGATCGAAAAGACTCCGAACGAGTTCGAACGCGTTCGCGAGACTTCTTTTTATTTTGTCTCGTCGTCGACGCGGCCGACGCGTAGAACGGAGTTGGTACACGGAGTTGCGTGAGAAACTGGCTCACTCGCAACATCGAAGACGTTGGCGCTGTGCAGGTTCGAACCTGCAACGAGAGCCACCAGGTGCAAACTCCAAGTTACGGAGTGATCTTTATTCGTGTCTATATATATATATATATAACTATAGGAGTGGCGTTGGGACACGGTGAAAGCGCGAGAGTATTATAGCGCGAGTCGAGACACGCATCTTTGATAAAACTCGTAAGAAAAACCTGGACCAACGCCCGGGAGGGATAATACGGGACCGAAGGTCACGGTCAATGCTAACGAGACGGAAAAAGAAACTTGTTCGTGCCTGCATCGCGGAAATTCAACGGACGCACGTGCACGGATGAACGTTTGAACTTGTTGAAAGAAAAAGAAAAAAAGAAATCGGTGGAAAAAGAAATATTTTTTTTTATTTGTTTATTTTTTTTCACCTCGACCAAATGTCATTGGTGTTTGAAGTTTAATTTGGAATAAAATCGTTTTAATCCAATTCGATAGGAATTAATAAAATTTGACGTTAATTTGATGTTTGATCGATCGATGGATCGATCGATCGATAAACGATGTCGATGATCGAGGGTCGCTCTCAAAATATTGTTCGATCGTAATCTTGCAAGGTTGGCCCGTTATGGATACCTGGGACGCGAGAACGAACAAAAAAACGAACGCAGTCAAAAATTCGACAACCCTTTGAACCGGTAACCCAGAAATCAACCCTTTACCTGGTCTCGTGCACCGACACTCGGGCGGGGGATGACGCTGTGTCTGGACCGAGAAAGGGTTGTAGCGGAAACTGACGAACAATGGACCGAGGGTAAAAGGGTTGTCGTAGTGGCTTCAACCCTTTCACCTGCGAGAGGGTTGAACCCGCTCGCACTGATCGAACAATAAAGCGGGAGAACCGCAAATCGAAACGTTATAACGCGACAAGTGTTTTCCGCAAAAAAAAACACCGCACTAATTTTTTTCATTACTTATCCAATTTCACAACAAAAAAAAAGAAAATCGTAATTTTGTTCTTCCATCTACCCCGCACCTGGCTCGAGAGCGAAAGGATACGACGGGTGAAAAAGGAAATCCGAGAAAGTGGAAAATCGACGCGAGTGATGGAGAAAGCAGCTGCGAAAATGTCGTTTTTCAACGTATATTGTTGCTCGTACGAAAAAAAAAAAGAAAAAAAAATTCGTGCAACACGCATGTCGAGTATATTCTATAGATCGGGGTAGATTCGTGATACTTTGGAGAGCGCAGGTTTTACACACACGCGTTATTTGAACGTTCGACACGCTGAACGTGTACGAGGGTTGAAAAAATAAAAGGGAAAAAAAATTTAACCCTCGATCGTACGAGGAAGAAAAGAGAGGGAGAAGATCTCGTCTTGGTACGATCCTTTGAGTGGGATACCCGTTCTACGGATGATTCAATGCATCGTTCGCTATTTCAATTGAATTTTTTCTCCTCGGATCGAAATTTATATATCGGATGAGTGAATAAGGGCGTCGAACATCGCCTTTCATTTCGATTACGTCCAATATGAAGAATCGAGCCACGAATTCGGAACGATCCTGAGAGAAAGAGAAGGAGAGAGAGAGAGAGAGTTCCACAATCCTTTTGTACTCACCCTTGACCCTTTTTACCTGAATTTCACTCGTTCGACACCCTCTCACGTGATTTCTTTTTACTCTTCGTCCACCCCTACGTCTATTTTTATATTTATGCACAAGGGGTTCGTGTGCACGGTGAATTTTTCTCCTATACGGTCGAAGCACAACGCGCCCGCTGAACGACTTTCGACAGGAAGAAAATTCTATTGAATCCCCCGTTGATCCCCACGTAAGATATGCATCTAGGAACTTTGAATGGACGAACGGACAGAGAAATATAAGGAAAAATTCCATCGGGAGATTTTCGTGATTTTGAATAATATTGCATGCCCCTTTTGGTCCGTTGGTCCTGGGTCAAAAGATCGGAAAAAGGGTCGACCTTTTTTTTTTTGAACGATGCAGTGCATACATCCCTGATGTCCGACCCTTTTATGCGTGTCTCTTCATCCAACACCCCTTCTACCCCTCCTCTTCTTCCCTCGATAATCTCTGGACCGGTCCAGCGGCACAAGTCTCTCTCTCTCTCTCTCTCTCTCTCTCTCTCTTTTCTTTTGACAAAGGGTTCGGCGTTCTGTGGTCGGTGCAGTCTGTCCCTCGGACCCCACGAGGGATGGACAAAATGATGCACGTGCACATGGCAGAGAAATACGGTTTACGGTACAGAAATACATCCTATGAAAATCCCGAGCCGGAATAAAATTCCTCGCGTTTCCGGGTTAACGAGAAAAACGGACTGAATGTTTATTTTTTTAAAACGAATCTTCGTCGCGAGACAATTTGTCAGATACGTTTGTTTTCTTCGAATGAAATTTAACGATTTATTTTGGAAACGGATTCATTTTTGTCGATATGAAAATTGTACGATTTGAAATATTTATTATTGTGGTGAAGAAAAAACTCACCGGTTCACTGTTCGAGTCTCGACGCGTTGTGGGACGTTTCCTTCGATTTCACACTATGAACACTAATTTTTGGCACTGCGCACTGTAACGAGAAAAATATAAAAGGATATTAACAAAATTACGAAACGAAGCCTCGGATCTATATTTAATATTATTATTTTTATCTCCGTGTCGAAGAAAATTTACATAAATTCGTGTGTCGATTAAATTTTCCAAATACCTCTTTGAGTGAAAGTATATGTTGCTATATATATAAATATATACATCTAGCTACAGAGAAATTCCACAATTTCGATTAATTTCAACGTGACGGACGTGCCCCGACGCGATAAGTCCAAGACACGTCTCGGCCGGATTCATCGTGAAAATAAGAAAAAAAGACAAAATAAAAAAAATGAAGAGACGTAAAATTCCAATTATAAAGATCTCTATCTGAAGAGCGTCGCAGTGTCTACCTGCGTGGGGGGAGGGGGCAGAGCGCGATTACGACAGTCGTAAAAGTGAGAAACGCAATGAAAAAAAAATAAAAGAAAATAAAGTTTAAAAAAACGATCGAGAGAAAAGGAATACGGTAGTCGTGACGAGAACTATTTTTAGCCCGAAGATATGTTCGAGGGGTTTTTTTTTTTTTTTTTTTTTCATTTCTTTTTTCAAAACCCCCATTCTCATTTTTCTCTCGGTCTCGACGTATCTCAGCCTCTGGTCTCTCCCGCTCGCCCACGACTCGTTAGCCGGAGGTTATTCGTCTCTCTTCACTCTGACC
Source organism: Netelia virgata (assembly GCA_951802705.1). Lineage (NCBI taxonomy): Eukaryota > Metazoa > Arthropoda > Insecta > Hymenoptera > Ichneumonidae > Netelia > Netelia virgata. The sequence goes on from OX637868.1 coordinate 1,430,283, forward strand.
GTCTCGCCGGACTCCTTTATCTCTCTCGCTCTCTCGTAATTCTTGGGGGAAAAACACACACACACGACCTAAGGAAAACCGCTTCGTGTTATCTACGAAGGCAAACCTTCGTACGGTCGTCGTAGATAAGAAATATCTATATGAACGCGAGAGGCAGGAATCTTGAAGGAAAAAATGCAATTTCTCACGGTTCTGAGCGAAATGTACTAACAATTTTATCGCGAGTGAAGCAAATCGTCGTGACGTTTTCTCGTCGTATGATTTTCGCATTGGACGGTAAATTTCCAATGAAAAAATGATTTTCGTGAAAACAAAATTGTATCTCCCCCTTTTCGCCTGCCCCCAAAATTAAATTTTACCCTCCGTCGAATTGTACTTCAGGACCGATCGGGAAATTAGGCTTCGATGAAAACTCCTCGAATTCGCTCTTTCGACACTTTTCGTCTGCTTATTTCGATCGAAAATATTGTAAAAAAAAAAAAAAGGGTCGTGACGAACTCGATGGCAACGTCGTTAATCTACTTCTCATCGAGAATCTATTGAACGATCGTACGTGAGATAAATCCCGCGTTCGATAGAATTACAATTTCACCGCCGTGTAAAAAGATCATCGAGCCGAGATATTTTTCTAATCTTCTAGCCGCGTATCGACCAAGAATCTCGTGATTAGTAGCGTGAAATTCGAACAAAAAGAAAGAAGAAAAAAAAACCAAAAAAAAAACCAATAGGGTAAAAAAAAAGAAAACGAAAGTACAGGACTTTCAGTGCGAGCCCTCGCGACACGTTCTCGGGTAACCGAATCCAGGCGGTGATCAGTGCCGGGGTTTGGGTATCTGAATCTGAAAATCGGTATGATTACACGCCAAGGGACAGAGAGAAAGAGAGAGGCCCTGAGCGTGAAGGAAAAAGGGGGGAAGAAGTAAGAGCGTAGCTCCGGAGATGAGATTGGAGGGAAGCGAGAACGCGAGCGAGCGCGAGGGCGCAAAAAAGTAAAAGAGAATAAAGGACGAGGGTAAGAGTGAGAGAGAAAGCGGGAGATGTAAAAATAAAGAAAAATAAAACAAGAGAAGGAGAGAAAGAGAGAGGGTAGAGTATTATATAGCCGAGCGCAGGTTGCACCTGCCGCTGACGTCAGAAGGGACTTCTTGTTTGGACCTGCGCTTCTCCGCGCAGCCCCGGGGGTCACCACTACTGTTTCAACTCGGCTTCCACTTTTATCTCTCTCTCTCTCTCTCTCTCTCGCCGTGTTACTCCTCTTTTCCTTTTTTTTCTACTCGACTTTTTCCTTTTTCCTTTTCTTTTTATTCTTTAATTCTTTTGCATTTTGCACGTGGCCAAAGGCTCGTCCGGACGACCGAGAAATGTACGCAAGGGCAACCCGACGTTCGCGGGTATTAGTGCGACATACTAAAAGGGCCCTATATATATATATATAGGTGTCTCTTATGCAGAGACTGCACGCGGTGCAACATAGAACATATCCGGAGGACTTTCGCGATGCGCGCTCCCGTTCAGGGCGCGCGTATTATTTATATGCTAATGGACTAAAAAGAAGGAGAGAGGGGGATAAGAAAACAAAATGTGAAAAAGTTAGGCCGATGAATAAGAAGCGACGAGAAGCGATCACGTTGACTAGCCCGAGCTAAAAGACCTCGGGGCGCACGTGAAATAAAACGTGACAATGACTCTCTCGATCTTCCCCTTGGGGGGTTTTTTTTCATTTATTATTTTTTTTTTGTTGTCGAAGACTCATTTTTCCCCTCTTCTCATCTTCTCGTATGCATCGTTGCCGCGATTCGCGATACGAAGCGAGACAGAAGGAACGAAGAAGGGCAAAAAAAATGCAATCAAGGAGAAACGATAGCGCGCGTTGTTGCACGCGGACAATGCTCGGCCAATGTCGACGATGGGGCAAGGCTCGTAAATTTGTTTACGCCGGGGACGACAGATAGCGAAGCAAGGCTTGATTATCTTTTTTTCTTTCCTGCGAACGATGCGTTTTGTTAAAAAGAAACGAAGAGAATCGAGAGATCGTACGGAAAAATAATTCGGTGATACGAAATAAAAATTGTTCGATCGACGATAATAATTATTTCAATTACAATTAAATAATTAATTAAATTATATAATTAAAGAATAGCGATTAAACAATGAGGAAATAATGAAAATGATTTGGAGGCGAATAAAATTATTATTTTCGTCCCGATAAAATTGAAAATATTTACCCCGGCGATGTCGTCGACGAGAGTAAGTGAGAAAAGAAAAGTAACGCGATGATAAAATAAACTCGTACAACACCACTTGCCGTTTCCTCGGAGCCCAATGCACTGAAGGCTGGAAACGCTCGGCAGAAACGGCCACCGAGACAAAAGTACCGGCGAAGTACGCGAAAGATTGTGTGCGTGCCGATGCGAACGAGCGGGAAACGTTGCGCGGGTTCGAGGGGAATGAAAAATGCTAAACCAAGGAGTATACGTACGTACGAGCGTATTCCACGTCGCTCGAGGACTGCGAATCCTCGAAGTGTGACCGAGGGCCTCGGCTTCGTACGAACCATGGCGCGAACGTCACGAAAAACAAACCGAGGTCGTGAGCAACGAGACGCGGGTTTCGAGACATTTTTCTTTTTTCTTTTTTTTTTTTCATAAATTATTCAAGTCCACGACAAGTGTTCTCACCGTTGGGAAAGTAACTACGAGGTTTGCACCGAGTCGCATAAATTTCACCTGTTCCGCTGGAACGAACTGCCGGACTCGCCCTTGCGTAGGTACCGGAGGGGATGAAAACAAATACAGGCGGTCGATAGGTACCTGTTCCGTTTTTCGACAGGGGAGTCCCTCTCGTCGAGGACGAGACGAGACGAGAGGGAAGTTTTTCTAGCGTACCTGACCGAGACGAGAGAGTCCCGAACGAAACATCATCCCTCGAATCCCGACGAGCGAGGAGCCCGTAGGGGTCGGCGTCTCTCCTGTTTCGACCCCAAGCAGGTTTTCTCCCATTAGGGACCGGAGCACGTTCGAAAAATCGTTCGCTCAGGTGGATCGGGGGAGAAACTTCGTAAATATGTACTCGTAGCGAGCTCCGTCAGTACAAGTGCATTTGCGTTAAGGACAACGATAGAAACGTTTCTTCGATAGAAAAATCGAAAAATGCTCGTTAACAGAAAAATTCTGAAAATTCTAAAATTCGGAAAAAAGAATTGCATTAATCACGAGATTAACGAATGCATTACGAGTTAATCGCGATGGAAAGTGACAATTAGGAAAACCATGGTCGAGAGAAAAAAGACGAATTTTTCAGCGTCAATTAGAGTCTTCGCCAGGGGGTAGTAAAAAGGAAAATAATGCGAGGAATTAGTAAACGCAGCGACGAGGAGGCGTTACCGTCGAGGGGACGAGAAAATTGTTAATGGAGACGAAAACGTGGCTAAAATATAACTCACGTGTGTGACGACTGCTAGTTTTCGAGGGTAGTTTTTTTACTTCGTCCACAACAACCTCTCCCTCGAATGGAAAAATCGTGGACGTGTGCGAGCAAACGTTAAAAATCTCGTTCTCGGTTACGCGAAGATGTAGGAGACCCCATACGGTGGGAGCTTCGTTATGGTTTTAGGATTCTGGAGTGAAAGAGACGAGGGAGAAGGAAGTTACCAACGAAAAAAATGGTTCGAGGCTCGAGAGACGCGCTCCTTAATGACCATCGGCTGGCGATACACACGAGCTGAAAGGACTTTTAGAATCTCTCGCTCTTTCACGCATCTTTTTCTTATCCCTCGTCGCGACGAGCAATCCCCCCGCCGACCATTCCTCTCGTTCGTCGCCGAGTGTTTCTCGTCACGTGCACGAGACCCCCAACGGGGCGAAATATCGAGGGATGACGAGAGACAGAGAAGCAAAAAAAAACAGTCGCGATACATAACACATAGCTCGGACTAAACGAGACGCTTTCGCCTTACGTATGTTTTTTTCTTTCAAATCTTCAAGATAGATGCGAAGCTAAATTGTAAATGAGAAATGAGAACGAGAAGTTTAAGGGAGTGGTATAAATTTCGAGTTGAACGAAATTTTCGATATTTTTGTCAAAGTTCTCGAGATTATTCGATCTCGATGATAAAATCTTTCGTTCGATCGTAATTCGTTATTAATAATAAAAAATACAAATCGTACGAACTTTCCGAGAAACGAAAGTATAATAATTGTTTTCTGTCGAACACGTGGCAAATTCCATGGCTCTCGAAATGGCAATTTCGCGAAATTCATGGCCAGGCGAGTAAAACGTCGTAATAACGCGCTTGACAAGGAGTAACAACAGCGTCGTTTCGTCAGAAGCGAATCGTCCAAGCTGAAAGTTGCACCGTGCAATTTTCAATGGCAATCGCGAGAAAGAAAGAGAAATAAATAAAAAACAAAAAAAAAACAAAAAAAAACAAAACAGAACCCAAAGACTAGAAAAAGATCGAAATGGGTGGGAGACCGCGAACGTGTCGTAACAAGTTCGTTCCGCGGGTACTTTAGTTCCTCGTGAGATTGAGGAAGAAGTAACAGGAACGAACCTGCAGGACAACCCCCTGAGTATTACGTGCCCTAAGAAAGAAAGAAAAAAAACACGAAAAAAGAAGGAAAAAAATAATGCCAAGTTACGAAAGCCGAAGAGAGATAGAGAAAAAGAGAAGATGCTGTGAAAACGAGGACGAGCGAAGAAGAAGAAGAAGATGGAAAAGAGACCTACTACGAGAGTATCGAAGACGCCTTGGAAAAAAGAGAAACCGGAGACCCGGAGTAGATCCTCCGAGCTAAAGGAGGCCCCATTGTAGCCCAATATTTCCTTCTCCCTCATCCCTCCTTCTCCCTCTCATCTCGTTTCATAGGTCGGACCCCGAGAGGATCGTATAGATTTGCTTGTCGGCGTCGAGGGGTTGGTGCGGGGGTGGCCGAGGTAGGAGAGAGAGAGAGAGAGAGAGAGAGAGAGAGAGAGAGAGAGAAGAGAGGGGAGATGCGGGATGATTTTCGAGGGCATCAGTGCCGAGAGTGGTGCTAGGTGGTTGGGGTGGATGGGTTATGGGCACTGTAAGGGGGTGGGTAACTGTGTATGTGTGTTTCGTCCGTGTGTGTGTGTGTGTGTGTCTGTGGGTGTGGGTGTGTGTAACAAGGAACCGAAGGAAGAACGGCAGATGGTCGGCGTGGACCCCGACCAACGTGGGAAGCTCCGAATTCTCCGAGTTCCCACAGCCAGAGTGCACCTGCCTCCCCCACTCCTGCCGTCCACCGGCATCGTCGTTCACGGCTATATAAGCATCGGGGTTGCTCGTACCAACCATCATTCGCTCACTAGCGCTTCGAGCCACAGCAACCATAAACACTCAAATTCACACACACACACACACGACATCGACAATTTTTCTCAACTTTTTTCTCATCGTCCTAGAAAAATCGCATCAGATTAATCTAGAACGATATTGAAAAAAAAAACATCGGAAATTGTCTCGAAACTCGTGTTACAAAAGTTTTCTTGAATTATTTAAAAAAACGAACGAAAAAGAAGAAAAGAAACAAAGTGTCGATCAACTTTCGGCGCGAAGTTTTGACTCGTTGATTTTCGTTGGGTTTCGTTGGTGACGCACGAGAGAAGAAGAATAATCATAATAATCGTACAAGATGGCAGCCACCATGAGCCACGTGTTCGAGTGTGAGAACGAGTTGAACGACAATCTTTACAATCTCAAGATGTCGAGCAACAACAACAACAACAAGAAGACGTCGAGCGCCAGGAAAGTGAGGAAGCTGCTCAAGCCACTTTTGCGTCTGCTGAAGAAGAGGACCGGTGGCAAGGTCGCCAAGTGTCAAAAGGCCGAGCCACAGTCCGAGATATTCACCGAGGAGGTCGACAATCAGAACAATTGCAACGAGGCGTTGGAGCAACGATTGCTCGCTGGTCTTCAGCAAGCGGAGGAGGGCGCGGCTATCACCGTTTGCCTCGATGGACAGATGACCGTTGTGCCGGTTGTACCAGGACAGTGCTACGTTCCCGTACACTTCGCTCACACCCACGCCGGTGATTTCTACTGGACGACCCTCTCGCTCGCCGACAGCGATCTCTGCTACAAGGAACGTGCCTTCTCCCTCAATCAATTGCCCGAGATGCAAGTCGCCTGAATTCGAGTTTACGTCGAACCAGGGTACGAGTTCGTTCCATTGGAAGAAGAAAAATCAAGCCGAAGCCTGTATTATCTACCTCAGCGCGATACGCGCGCGTCTACGTCCAATTAGTGGCGGGATGGACCGTGAAGAGAGACTCGACGAGACTCGCGATGGTACGCGAGTGTTTCAACTTTGACGGATCGTCGTTTCGTCGAAGGAGAGAGAGAGAGAGAGGGAGGGAAGGAGAGGAGACCGAGAGTTTGAATTTTTTGTTGTCTCGACTTTTATTTTTTTTTTTTGTAAATTCTTTTCGAGAATTACCAAACAAAAATATTCTCGAGATCGAGAATTCGGCGTCAAACTCCGGGATCGAAGATAACACTGTGATCGATCATTTTAGACATTAGACAAGCTTGTTTTTAACGAAACGATACACTCGCAATTTTTTTTTTTTTATTTTTATTTCCAACGGACGATCGAAAACGCAAAAGATTTTAAGTAGACTCAAGTGATACTCGTGATACTTACGCGATTTATATGTATATATATATATGAATATATATATGTGTGTGTACATATATATCTCTTTATCAAGGCAAAACCACGAGTTCGGAGCACAAAGGGTTTAAATAATTTTTTTGATTTCTTTCTTGATTTTCGTAACGATCGTAGAGAGAGAGAGAGAGGAAAATATTCTTCGCGAATCTGAATAATTGTACGCGAATGTGATAATTGTACCTACTAGTAATTAATAATTTTAGAACGATAAGATTGAATGTTTACATTGTGATAATGGCTTTAAGCGCGAACGGCCCGATTCAGCCGATCGCAAACTCATCGAACGTCTTCCAATTTTTTTGTTCATGAATAAAAAAAAAATATTGAACATAACTCACCTGTCTTCGACAATTTACTTCTGTCTACCCTCGACCTATCGTCCCTCCTTCATAGTCTTAAGTGATAGAAAACGTTATTCCGAAGTTGAAAACTTTCCGAGCTCGGAACAACGATATTCCCCTCTGCGATATTAAATATCTTGGCTGCAGAGAAAATTCGTAACGTTTTTATTTCTTTTTTCCTCGAGAACAATTCGTTGGTTCGATTTATCGTTCTCGTAACGTACAAAAATCGTCGTACAATGAGCAAGAACGTTAAGAAAAGGGAGTCACCCCAGACGAGGGAAAGTTTAGGGGGTCCTTCGACTTTCATCTTCGATATTCTCGCAAGAGGGGTCCAACGTTTCTCGAGCTCAACGGAAAAGAGCCGAGAATTCTGGCGCCAAAAACTCGACCGAGAAACTTTCCTCCGGAAACGCAACGAGACATTGCCCGAAATCATCGAGAAACGAACAATTAAATAACAAAATCAATCCTAAATTAAATAATTCATCTTTCGCAATTAAAATTAATCCATTTTTTTAATATAAAAAAGGAAATAAAGAAAATTATCGTCAGATCTTTAACGAAATGAAAGTTCGAGCGTCGAATCGAAAATCTGACAGGAGGAGTTTCTCTCGTGACGTTCGAACAGAATGGGATTTCTCTCTTTATCCGGAATTTTATTGTCACGGATGTGGCCACAGGAGGTGAAATTTTTGGCGAGTATGTCGATGATGTTTAACAATGGGTGGGGTTGAGGGCGATATCAAGTACGAAATCCAGTTCTCGTCCCCCCTGCGACGAACAATCAATCGATCTCGGAAACTCGTTCCGGCCTTGTGTTACACACGGCACGATAATTTCGGGATGGGACTATGTATGGAATCGGGACACACGTGCTGCCCATATGCGACTCGTATCGTTGGACACATGTGCACCTACGCGAGACAGGGCGATCGCGTACGCGAAGGCAAGTTCGCATGATTTTCCATGCGACCCCGTGGCTAAGGGTCGTCCCGGGAATAAACCCGGACAATCATATGGCAAAATAATAAAAGATAGTGTTGCAAGGGGTGTAGAGGGGGGTGAGAATATCCGCTGACGGTGTGCGCGAGATAATAATGGAATCAAAGTGGCCAGAGGGTGAATAATTTAAGGGTCACGGTATTATAACCACGGATAGGGTTAATTCAATAATAGAATGTGTATGTTTAACGAAACGAGGAACATGCTGTCGGATAAAATTGTTAATACGACGATTGAAATATTATTAAGAACAAAAATCATCGTTTTAATGTTTACACTTTTTTTTCGAATAATTAATTAAAGCATTATTGTTTTATGTGATGAAGAAATTATTATTGTTTGATTAAATTAAATAATTGTATAATTAGAACGGTTACGACACGCTGTATATTCTAGAGCAATGTTTATTAATAACTTTCCATCATTTTGACAATCGCACGATAAATTTTATTTCGATAATCAGGATGAAATTTTCGTTGATTGATAATTGACGATTAACAAAGTGTCGAAAAAATTGCGAGGATTTTTATGAAATTCGATGAAAGGGAGAGAGGAGGGGGAATGAGTCTTTCGGAGATCGTAGCTAGAGGGCCTCGAGCGTGCAGCGCCCCTTGCCATAGGCAACCCAGAGTACATCGGTGCATTAGAACTAAAACGTTGCATAGTCAGGGGCAGCCTCGGTCACCCTCGTGCCATTTTATTCGATACGAAGAAAACGATGTTTTCAGAAGTCATTAAATAGTCGAATATTAATGAGAATAATAATAACGAAGGACGAGAACGTCTCGTCAAAGTGAAATAAACGTATTACCACTTTCACGACGGTAATGCCATAAATCGATTAAATAAATTGATTCATTACGTATCCTCGAGGCTCGACAGCGAGGCAAAGTCTCGATATCGAGCCGAGACTTTCGTCACTCGAGGGACTTGGGTACGAGGGACCCAGCGTCCCAGAGGGCTTTCTGAATTCCGACACGAACGATAATGGACACATCGAAAATATCAGAAAATCGTGTTCACCGCGATACGCATATATGTATAACGTATACCTATAAATATAAGGCAGTTTTAGCGCCGCTGAAATCGCGAGCAATTTTCGTACACGACGATCGTCATAATTACGGTGATCGAGAAACGCCGATGACGATCGACGACTGGTTTCACGCGGGCAAAGAGAAAACCTCGCTCGTTTCTTCGTTCGCTCGATAAATTTGTGGAAAGAGGAATCCAGATGTGATCTCGGGCGAAACGTTACTCGAATAATGAAAAAATGATAATAATAATAAGAAGAAGAAGAAGAAATAAAAAACACGATGAGACATAAAAAAAAAGTATAAAATGAAAAACAAGGAATAAACGAGTACAAAATACACGGCGACAGTGAAATATATGTTTTTATCGAACAACCCACTTTCGTTAAAGTTATCGAGCAAGAGAGAGAGAGAGAGAGAGAGAGAGAGAGAATTACGGCAAATTGCCTCGTTTTTCCCACAACCTCACAATGATCAGCGAAATAAAAAAAGACTTCGAGGGAAAATCATGCGTATGTGGTAAAACCGTGAAAAAAAAGACAATAAAAACAAACAAACGCAACGCGTCTGAAACTCTCTTGATTCATTAATCAAGTAAACAATTAAGAACCTCACTTTCGCGCGTTCTACCCCGATCGTGTGTCCCCGCTCGGAATCACTCGATCCCGTGCAATGCCGTGCGCGATAAAACGCGCCTGCAATTAAAGACGCGCTCTCAAAAACCACACGATAAAAACTAAAATCGAGGCCGAAAATCTCGTAAAAATTTCCATCGCGTCTCCTAATCGTGAATCCCGCTCGTAAATCGATACGCGCGCGACGTTTCATTCATGTCCAAGTTTCTAATAATTAATAATTTATAATCCACAAAAAAAAACCCCAAAAATATCAAAAATTTATGAAAAATTTCTAAAATTATTCAAAATATTCTGAAAAATCACATACTTTTCGTCCCTAATTTAATTCAACGATCTCGAGAATAGAAAGAAATCGGGAGCTGCGATGCTGCAGATGAAAAATGACGTCGAGTGGTAGTGGTTAAAGAGGGTAGGGGGTATCGCCAGTCCGCTGAACAAGTCGTTCACTTCGCGGGTTCGCGCGAGTGCTCGCGAGATCGTTCTCTCGGGCGGTCGAGAGCGGCGGCGGCGGTGGCGGCGGCGCGGCGAGGGGCATGGAGGGGGAAAGAGAAGAGAGGCGCGCCAACGGTGAGTGCTCGAGAGGCACGCGAGTCCTCTCTACCTACTCTTCCGCGCGCTCTCTGTTATGTGGGCTTTTGCTCCTTGTCGAGCGAGAGCTCGTGCCGCGCCGCCGCCGCTCGCCGCTCGCCGCCGTCGTCGCCGCCGCCGCCGTGAACGTCACGCGCGTGCGCGCCCGACTCGCGTCTCTCGCGGCTCTCGCGTCTCGCTTGGCTTGGCTCCGGCGATATCCGCGCTCCAGCGCCATGGCGCTCATTCCCACGGCCCCGATCCCTCGAGTACTATCTCGCGTGTTCACATAACACGTACCACACACACGTGCTCATCCAAGACGACGTACGTTATATGTCTCATAAATATATATATATATATATCGTATATATAAGGATTGCTACAGCAATAAGAGAGACCGCATGTATAATTCAGAGACGAACGAAACTGGCTCCTGTCTCTCGATGAACTTACGTGTATATAAACACACAGGGGAAAGAGAAGAAGAAGAAGAAGAAGAAGAAGAAGAAGAGGGGCAGGGGGGAGCTACTCTCTCTCTACCGTGCACGCGGTAGATACATAGCGCCCGGTTCATAGAAGACGCGTGTAAGCCTCGCGGCACGCACCTCTATTTACAAACGGGAAATGCCTCCCGTGTATCGAGAAATTTAAGGGGCAAATTGTGATCTCGTCCATAGGATTGTCAATTTTTCTCAAAGACGAGAAAAATGAGATTATCGAACGCGAATGACCTGTGGATTTGCGAATTTCGTGTGGAATTCGTAGAATCTTATTAAATTCGGGAATCTTTCGATAGTAATGGACTTTGGGAAAAATTGTAGCAGGATGTTACGTTAAATTTTAGCAAAATAACGCGATAACGCACGAGGCGAGGGTTAAACAAAAACAAGACAATTATCGTATCAAACTCCAGCGGATGAGATACACGCGCGTTTTTATTTGTCGAATGTAAATATTCGTTTCTTTTTTCGTCCGTAAGAAACGATACGCTACGCGTGGCTCTCGAAACCGATAAAACAAATACAAAACCAGATCGAGATAATTTCGTGCATAAATATAAGAAAACGTGTGTTCGTAATGGAAACTATGAGAGAATGGAAAATACCGTCGTGTGTTACCTATTCGTAGTTAGAGGAGAGAAGGAGGAGGAGAGAGGATTATTGGCGGAGAACGCGGTAGCGCAAATCGAGTCGAGTCGTGAGGGAAGGACGTGATAGCCGCGGGTTTCTCGCGCAAGACGTGCCCTCGAGGCCTCGAACGGCTCCCGATCTTCACCACGACGACGACGGAGACGACGATGATGATGATGATGATGATGATGACGACGATAATGAAGGCTCGCTCGCGTCGTGCTCGTGCCTAGCTCGCGCGTCTATAAAATCAAGCGGCTCCGTACAGTCCGGAGCTCTCGAGGATGAGAAGGGGGGAAAAAGTACCACGAGCTTGTCTCTAGTATATTATTTTACTACAACATTGCGACGTCGTCTATGTGTGTATGTGAGACGTCGTATAAAAACATTGGTGGTACACGTGAGCGAGAGAGAGAGAGAGAGAGAGACGCGTGTGAGTCACGTGGCGTTGAAAATCGTCGAGCCGATTCCGAGACGTCTGATTGAACGGGGGAGTCGCGTGTGTGTGTATAGAGTGGGCAATGATAAAAATGGAAAAAAATACACACACACACAGACAGAGACGAGAGTCGAGCGAAGTAAAATCAAATCGTCCCACACGCGTTACCGAGCTCGTTACAATCGCGATTAAATTTTTCGCATCCGTTGCTTTTTATCAAACCTCCTCGTTCCAATTGACGATTTCATCTCGCCTCGTTCCTTCCTGTTCTACTTTAATTTATGTACGTATATTTGTTTCATTTTTTTCCTTCGTTTTCCTCGATTATTACGATTTTCTTTTTGTTTTGTTTGTTTTCTTTTTGGTTCGTCCAGGATTCTCGCGTCACTGAGCAGCGAGATGATCGCGGCGCCAGGATATCGTCTTTCCGGAGCACAAGAGACCTACCTACCTGTTCTTCTTACGTCGTGAAATTAATTCACCGACACAAAAATCAAGTTGCAAATCAAAAAAAAATTAAAACAAAAATTGATAATTCGAATAAGCGACTATCTTCGCTCTTTCTCTCTCTCGGATTGTTTTTTCTCACGGTAAAGTCACGAGAACGACGCGATTCGCGACGATTCCCAAACGATAAATAATCGATAAAATATCGATAAATAAAAGTTCGAGTGGCGATAAAGAGAAGAAATTCTGCGGATGAAAAAAAATACACGAAAATATAAATTATTATAATGCACGCGTGTACGACATGCGCGCGTAAGATGGTCAATATATTTATCTCCCTGATGCGGCGTTTTATCGTATTCCATAAAAGAGCGTATCGATTCACGAAGAAACGTTATATATCGAGGATTTCTTCATTCATGAATTATTTAAGACGTTGAGCGTTCTTCTCCGCGTTTTCATTGCCTGCCGCATCTCGTCCGGGGAAGAGAGTGAAGGGGGGCATATCTCGCATACCTAATATATATGCCGGAGGAGGGATTGCTGCGTATCGAAGACGATAGACGGCTCGATACGACGAGACAATAACGAAAAAAATAAAAAATTGAAAAAAAAAAAAACAATAATAATAATTCTCCTAATCACGTGTGAAGTTTATCTCCCTCGGAATCTTGGCGTTCTCTCAGGCTTACGGTTACACGAGCATACCATTATTACGCACCTACAAACCTATACATATTTATAAGTATATTATGCGAGAAACACGATGAACCGGCGTCGCGACGAAGAAAAGAATGAAGAAAGAAAAAAAAACAGTCTCAAAAACGAGGGATTTTGCGACGTGTTGTTTTTTTTCTTCGTTTTCATCGGATCAGACGCGATTAACGAGAGGGGCGTTGATCGCGTCTGATCCGTCGATAAAGAGAGAGAAAGGGAGAGAGGGAGAGAAGAAACAAAAAACAAAAAGAATAAATAAGTAGAAGTAATGAGGGAACGGAGTGAGACGAGGTGCGGAAAGAGGTGCGGAGACGCTACCGTTGCGCCCGTTGCGGCGGGTTATTAAATCGAGCCCCGTGTCGTAAATCCCTGTGTGAGAAGGAAAAAGACGAAACCAAAAACGCATATATATATATATATATGGTGTATATTATAATACTGTTTGGCATGGACGATTGAGGCACCTGCGACTCGGGTCGAGTTGGACTATTATGTCCGCGATGCTCAGCCCAAGGGTACATACATACATATATATATATATAGAGAGAGAGATTTGTACACGTATATATATGACGTTAGAGAGAAAGGGAGAGGGAGACAGAGAGAGAGAAAGAGATCGTTTCAGGCCCGTAAACCGTCCATTTTTGAAGGCCCGAAACCACTGCCTCTCTCGCAGTCCCATAAAAATAATCAACTCTTCTTTAGGTAGAAGCGTGAGGCTACGGAGATCGGTGTAATCTGTATGGCTATAGATATATGTATATGTGTATATTAATGTATACGTGTGTGTGTGTGTGTGTGATAGAAAGGCCGCGGGCGCATTATCCTGACTGTCTGAAAGTACATAACGCCACACGCTCTCTCGTATCATAGACCGGATTTTAATCTCGAGATTTACGGATCAATCGATGTTCTCGCTCTCTCTTGCTTGAGAGAGAAAGAGAGATAGAGGGAGAGGGAGAGATAGAGGGAGAGGGAGAGAGCGTGCCCGCGTTCCGATCTCACGAGAGGCGGACAACGTAAAAAAGCTGATGGTGGCAATGATATCGTTCCCGAGAGAGAACCCGAGATAGAGAGAGAGAGAGAGAGGGAGAGGGTTTCGTTCGAGAAACAAGAAAAAGCCACGTGAGCTTTATCCTCGAAATTTACGATCTCGCGTTCGTATCAAAACCGATACGAAAGTAATTAACGAATGAAAAATCTTGTTATACGATTTATCGATTATTATTTCTCGAACGGTTTAATAACGATCGATCATTTAATATCGTTCCATCTTTGTTTTTTTCAAAATACAAATTTCATAAATTTGCTTATAATTATAAAAAAAAAAATTGTTTTTTTTTTTTTTTTTTTTTTCGTCAATCGAATTAATCTCAATCTTCTTATCGTGCCGGAACGAGTTAAAAATTGTCCGTAGGGTCGCTCGTCGCGTGTATCGCTACGACGGAATCTCGGTCTGTGTGCGTGCGTGAGTGTTTTTTTTTTTTTTTTTTTTTTTTCGAGATGTTAAAATTTTGTCGAAAAAGCGTGGCGGTCGTGTGTGCGCGAGGGACTAAGGAAGAGCGAGCGGCCAATAGTTTCGCCGCGATGTATACACGGGCTCACGGGCGAGAAAGACTCTCGTGTTCCTTCACGTTTCTTTACGTGAACGATCTATACCTATATATATATATATATATAAACCACGTATATATTGGCTTCTCTCCTCTGCTGGGTTGCTCTCCGCGTGGGAACTTGAGACAGATGCGTCGCGCGTGAGAATCTCGGGCAGATGCGGACTTACGCACCTTCTCAAGTGCCTCGACACGCACTCATCGAGAAACGAAGAGATCGAGACAGCGAGAGAGCGAGAGAGAGAGAGAGGGATGAATTTTTACGGATGGGTTATAGAGGAAGAAGACGCGTTTTCGTATGTTATATAGACATATATATATATATATATATGACCGAGAATCTTTCTCAATAAATGCTTATAGACGCGTCTATACCCACATATATATATATATATACATCGTATTATATCGTATTTATGTATATATATAGCGTTATAGGAGGACCTTAAACCCTCAGCTTATACCGTCGTGTGTCTTTTCATTCGATTCTCCTCGTATGCACGTGGTCGTCAATTTCTTCTTTTTTTCTTTCTCTCTCTCTCTCTCTCTCTCTGTGTGTGCTTCCTCTTCTTCAACGTTCACCTCTCCTAACCATTACTGCCCTCTTTGCTCGTACGATATTTCGACGTGATTACAATATATGCGCGCGTGTCGAGGAGTGTGCGAGGAACGTGTGAGGAACGTGTGAGGAACGTGCCTCCCACCCCCCACGAGCTCGACCATGAGATTCCTATTATTCTCGAGTCACCGTCTCGTTCTCCACTGGCCCTTGCAATTTTTAACTATGCAATTGTATGTGTATATATAGTCGAGTTTCGAGAATTTGAAAGGGATGAAAAAAAATTAGCTGTAGATTAGGCATAAAAAAAACGCGAGTTTGTCTCGAGCGAGTTTCGTTACGATAACGTTGAAAACACTGATAAGCACGCGTTCTCGAGTAACGACAAGGTTGACACGTGGCGAGAACGATGACTCTCGATGCCCGAGACAAATTTCGTTAATTAGCAAGAGAATAATATTAATTCGTAGTGTTTGGTTTTTCATTTTTTTAGAAATAATAACCTCGAGGCGTTTCAAAATTGACGGAATATATATTGATAGAGAGACTTCCCAGTAATGTTTGATATCGGTGTATGACGGCTCCAAAACCTGATACCACTCGTGTAAACATTGTGCGAAGATCTAAGGTGTGTACTTTGAACGTAAGAACAAAGAAAAAAAAAAGAAGAAAAAAGTCGAATAACAAGCTCTACGCGTGCAATTTCGTCGGTAAAAAACAAGTCGACGAGTGCCAACGACCGATAAGCCTATTCTAAATATTCCGATAGACTCAACCGGCCTTCGTTTCGTTAAGTAAACGGAAGCACGATTTTTTTCTTCGGCTTTTTCTTGTCACGGAAGCAAATTTAACAATTTATTTATTTTATTTTATTTTTTTTGTATTTTTGTGAAAACGAAAACCTCGCAGCGAAGCGTCGCGTTACGACGTGAAAGAAAAACGAGACTCCGAACGAGACGATGACCCGGTGAATGAACGACACCCGATACGACGCTCGATTTTCTTACGTTTACGTTCGTAAATAAAAAATATTGAAAAAAAAAAGGAAAAAAAGGAAAGAAGAAAGTAAAAGAGAATAAAAAAATAAAAAGGGTCAACGAACATCGCCAAGTCGAGTAGAAAATATGAAGAAAACAGTAAGTAACGAGATGTTCTCGGCTCAACGAGCGCACATCCGTGTATTTTGTGACGCCTGAGAGAAAATACAGAGAGAGAGAGAGAGAGAGAGAGAGAAGGAGGGAGAGAGAAAGCACAGATTGAAGGCTTTTTAACGGATGAACATCGCTTTTACGCGATCATCTTTCGCAGGTGGTCCCCCAGAGATCCGGTCCATCCGCTCCATCCGTGTATAAACAACGAGAGTCAGGCGAACCCAATGCCGCGCGAGCGCACACTCCTATCCTCCTCGGAGCGCAAATTGGCTTTAATCGTCGACTTCCTCATTGACCGTAAAGATAATTATGAGAATATATCTCGAGAGTATCTCTCTGATTCTTCCCGACTTCCGCTCATTTCCGTTAATGACTCCTGTATGATCACACAACATATATATATATATATATATATATATATATATATATACACATAGAAATGTATGACGATGTTAAATCATCACGCAATCACGAAACCCGCATAGCATTCAAGCCAGTGCACGTCCCATTTATAAAATTCAACATTTACCGAACGATTTTATCCCCTCCTCCTCATCATCATCATCATAATTCTCCCACCCCTCTCGTAAAATGTATATATATAATATCAGCGAAGTGAAAAAGAAAGGCGAATTTTTTTTTTCACCGTCGAGATGCGAGCGTGACGAGAAATGATTTTTTGATGGTGCGCGTGACGATTCGTATACGAGCACAGAAGCATCCTGTGGTAAAGGGCTAATTGGTTACCTAAATATTTATATATATATATATGTATTTCTTTTTTACGAGGAATGAGATGAGAATAGGGGAGGAGATGCAAAGGTAGTAGGGGGTTGTCTCAATCTCAAGTTTGAAAATTCATCGGGTCACGGAAGCCCCGAATTTCTGTGAGGAGGGAGCGGAGGGGTGCGAGAGGGCTCGGTACATAACATATATAATGAGGCCGTGCGACCAACTCGTGCATAGCACACGAACGAAAAAAGGGCACGAAGCAAGAGAAAAAAAGAAAAAAGAAAAAAGAATGAAAAAAAAAAAAGCGAGAAGAGAAAAATATGTAAAAAGGGTCGAAAAGAGGAAGAAACGCGGAGGGGAGAAGACGGTCCCGTGTTTCGAGGATGCACATGCTCGATATTCCCATGGATTCTCCGCTGCCTTATGGCGGCCGAGAATGGCCCTCCGGGCATAGGTCCGGCCTCTCCCTTTCTCGTGTCCCGTTCCTCTTCTTTTTCCCTTCTCCTTCCTTTATAACTCTCCTCGTTCCACCAACGACACCACCCTTCTAACTTCTATCTCTCTCTCTCTCTCTCTCACTTTTTTTTTCATCTCGTCCAAACACCGTAAGATTTCTCCGCGGGACTCACGATTCTCGCGCATCGTTTCCAACTCTCACCCCGGTAGAAAAAGCTCATTTGTGTTTATACGCTACGTACATAATATATATATATATATGTGTGTATGTATGTGTGTGTGGATATAAGTTTGGCCGTGTATCGAATCGCTCGTGTGCGGACCACGAGTTCGGCGCGCGTAGGAACGCACATGTCCCAAATTCCCACAGTCTAGAGCTCGGTTCTCTCGCTCCCTCTCTGACTCACTTCGATACGTTTTTCCTTCTTTTTTTTTCTTTTGCCTCGTTCTTTCGCCCTTCGTCGATCTCTCGTGGCCTCAGCCCTACCCCCCTTTTTTTTTGGCCTCGTCTTTACGGATGCCACCACCTTGCGGGACCAACGCGTGTACGTACAATACGATGTTATAGTATTTTACTATAAGACGGAGAGGGGTGAGACTCGATGAAGTGGGACGAGAACGGGGCTTCCCCGTTCTCGTAACTTCGCCCTCGGGACAAAATTCACTCTCTCTCTCTGTCTCTCTCTCTCTTGCATTGAGAGACGTCTGCGCAGAGCACGCTTGCAGCACACGGTACGCACGAGAACCACGTGTGCGCTCGCGTGCGATGCGCCTTTCGCGCGCCTTTTTCACTTTTCTCCCCCCTCCCTGGGCCCTTCTTGCTTCCTTCGGACCGCGTCCATTCTTCCCACTGCGCCGACGCGTCGAAGCGCGGGACAAACGCGGCCACGTGTGTCTCGGAACTCGCGCCAGCGAATATCGATAACTCGTTATTAATTAAGTATTAATATCGTTACAAGCTTAATCGAATATTGAATTTTAATTAACCGACGATTAATTTAATTGTGTGTGTGTGTTTTTGTTGTCTCGAGATTCGTTGGCGAGATCGCGTCAGCTTTTTTTCTCGATCTCGTTGGTCGAAACGTGAGTTCGTTGCATCGTTACGTTACGCGTGTCGCAAGAGACACTTTAAAAAGCTCCGAGGGGGTGCGCGTGGGCGTGTACAAAAGTTACGCTCGGTACAATCGCCCGCGTATATATATATATATATATGTATATCCCATTCTCTTCATTCACCGAGACTTAAATGCGTTTACGACACACGCATGTATACGCGCGTCGACTTTACAAAGCGTACGTAATCGCTCTCGAAACACCAACCTTTCTCTCACTCTCGACGTGTCCCGGGATGCGCATGCGCGTACGAGAGAGCGTTCGCACACGCGCATGCGCGCAACTAATCTCGCGACGTGGCATCCTCTCGCCCACTCACTCGCCCCTTTAAAAGTGCATGCGTATTCAGGCGCGCCGATGAGAGAGAGAGAGAGAGAGAGAGAGAGAGAGAGAGAGAGAGAGAGAGTGACCGCGTACGATGAATGAGAACGAGAGTGTTTTAAGTGCGAGGGCGGTGGCGCGAGGGAGGACGATAAGTCAAACGAGCGACCGAGAGGAAGAGAAATTGTGGGAATGGGACGAAGAGACGGAAGCACTTCGTAATCGGGGGAAGAGAGTCGAAAGTGCGAGACAGATATTTCGGGATATTTTGAAAAAAAAAACAATAATAATAATAATAATCGAAACAATGAGATCGATAGATATTCGATAATCGATTCGATCGATCGATAGATATTCGATTCGATCGATTAATCGATCGATAATTATTCGATTCGATCGAATTTTAGTGATATTATCAATATTAGCGGTCTTATCAATCTTATCGCTAATTACGTTTTATCGAAAACAAAACAAAAAAGCACCGATTTTTTATCAAACTTTGGGATCTACGAGCATCAGGAGACTAAATATCGAGTGCACTCGTTCCCGATCGTGTCAGCCACGTGAGCGCCACGCGATACCGGGGTCGAAGACGAGAGGGGTGGAGAGGGGAGTAAAAGTGGCCGATCGTGGATCAAAAGCCACGAAATAAGGCACGCACACGCACTCGTCAATGGCACCAGGCATAAAACTGACCCGAAGGTAGTCGAGTCCATAGTGAGACAGGGAGAGTCACAGGGAAATAGGTTAACACGCGCGTTAGCGCAAGAGGGGGTGTGCGCGCTTCTCGTATTACAAGCCTCCCATGACGGACGCGCCAAAAGGACCAAAAATTGAGAGCGAACGGTGTTTCTGAATCGAGAGAACGATACACACACACAAACACAAACACAAAACACCCATTATAAATTCCACTAGTATTGAAAGAACGAGGAAAGAAATTTCGAACAGAAGGAAAGAAAACGTACGTTGGTACGAGAGAACGAAGGAAAGACAGTCTCGTCTATCGTTCACGTATATATATATATTTATATATATTATATATATATGTATGTATAGATATGTGAAGAACAGCACGGAACAGATGAGACCGCAACCCGTGGGAAACCTCGACGCCGCGGGTTTCTTCCTTCTTACGAAACCCTCTCTCTCTCTCCCTCTCGCGTTCAAGATTCGTGTGGCCTGACGAATATCGCACACTGGCATACGAAAATACGTGCTCATCGTATATCTATATCTATATATATACATATGTATATGTATGTGTATGTGTGTGTATTAACGTATATACAGAGAGAGGAAGAGAGAAAGACGAAGGAGGGCCCTCGGCGATCACAGCGTCGGACCAGCAACGATGGGCCATCTGCCCAAGTCTCTCACGACTCCCGGGCCAGCTGCCGATATCTTCGCGCGTTCGGCGGCCCCCGTTCGCGACGTGTGTATTAAGCGTGTGCATCGAGAACACATCGCGCGATATATATATATATATATATATATGTCTATAGATATTTATAAGACATACCGTACACTCGCGTGTCTTTTTATTTCTTTCTTCATCCTCGTTTATAAGTATGCTAGTAGGAGCCCGAGAAATAACCTTCCCCTTCGTCCTCATCCCTCGAGCGAGGACAAGTCGTCTTCTCGTGAAAACGAACTTGGTGAAGTTCTGACAAGAAGGAGGATAGAAATGAAGGGAGGGGGTGGAGAACGATACGAGGGGCTTGACCTCTGGAAGTTCGACAGTTTGTGTGTAGAGGGATGTTCAGAAATGCAACGAGTTTATATCCGAGGGAAATATCTCGCTCTAGCCGATGACTCGGGTGCGCGCCCGCCGCGTGCGCAGCACGAGCTGCCCCCGGGGTCTCTCCTCCCCCCTACTCTTGCCGGTACGCGATCAACCCTCGGTTTCGGACCCTTTTTTTTTATAGTCAGGTTTTTTTCCACACCCTCTCTCGTACATTTAAGGAATCTCGAGACACCCAACGAAAGGGTGCGAGAAAGCATTTTTCGCGAGCGCGACGTAATCGTGAAATTCGAAGAGGAATTATTCGATGTAAAAAGAAAAAGAAATTGCAATAAAAAATGAATAAAATTGTTTAATCATCCCGTCGCGATGACTTCTTTCCGATATAAAATCGACGCTTTTTTTAAACTGCCTTGGGTCGCTCGTTATTCAACTACGGTTAATGGGCGTGATGAGAAAGTCGCGAAGGTGCCAGCGCCCGCAATTGCCACGTATCATTCTGTTTTCTTTTATTTTTTATTGTTTCTCTTTTTATTTTTATTTTATTTTCGTTATTTCTTCTTCTTTTTCTTCTTCTTCTTCTTCTTTTTTCCCTCGTAATGTTTAATTCCACGGGTTTGGTTCGATCGTTTCTTCTTGTTGTTCGAACCATCTCCGCGACGGTCAGACGGAGAGAGACAGAGACTCGTAGTCGTTTTATGGCTGATTTTATTTATATGCAAGACCGTGGTAATTTGTGGTTAATTTAATCAACGTCAATTATAGCACGAGGTACGTATTGGTGAAATTGGCGGTATCGTTCCCGTTTACGTACGCGAGACTCGTATATCTTTATATGTACGGTGTGATAAAACGAGATGGCGATGGGGAAGATGGGACGGACGAATTACCTCGGCTGATTAATGTTTTTTTCTTTTTCTTTCCTTTTATTCCTCTTTAATAAAATTCAGGGTAACATTGAGGGTAACTTTGACAGGGGGGACAGAGGGGTTTTCTAGGGGGGGTTTGGAACCCCTCTAGAAATTCTTTTCAGCAAATTTCCGATTCCGTACAATCGGAAGTTTCCCGCGCAACACGAATATCGCCATTATAATCTCGATATATTGCAATTTACGTAAATATTCAATTTTTCGATGTTAACGATAATATATAAGATTGATTAAGTGCCTATTGTATGTAAAAATTTTCCTAAAAATGACAATTTTATAGTAAAAAATCGTTGTTTTTCATTTAATTTTATGTAGAATGCATAAAATATTAAATTTGTTATCAAAATAATGTTAAAAGTAATCATTACGCTTTGAATCTTCGAGTTAAATTGCATTTTAATGCCTTTTGTCAAAGAAATCTCATACCGTGCTGATTTTGACACTTTTTAAAAAATATATAAAAAATAGTGGGGGATGGTAGGCCTTGACTTTCTTATACATTTCATAGCCAAAGAACATATTGTTCTATTGGAGCAAAAAAAGATGGAATTTAGCATGTTAAAAAAAAGTTACGTACAAATAATTACCAAAAACTGTTCAAAGTAGCCCCGTTTGACGATACGTCACGATGACTATCGTTTCGTGAAAAATATTGAGAAAAATTGCTTTAAACGATTTTGCACGTGTTTAGGTCTCTCGTATCGATCGATGGTCGACGAGTGAACGGTCAAGTGCGTCAAGGGAGGATTTTGCGCGCACAATACAAAAGTTTCGAACGTGAGGATCAACGGATCACCTGTTTTTCTCGGCCATGCTCGTGACAAATGGCGATGGGTGTGCGAACAATACCTTGCGAGAGCTCAAATATTTCCTCTTCGACCAACCCCCCCACCCTTAAACTTGTATACATAAGAGGAATTTCACCTGAATACAAATTCGTCGGGAAACGAGATCGTTCCCACACGTGAACGTATTTTGCTCGCTTTGCCTCCCTTTCACCATGACCTTCGGCCTTCCTCCATCCCCCCTAAATTCTACCTAAGGGATGAAAAATAATTCGAGGCGAGAAATTCGACACGATTTTAGCGGTTTTTGTCCGACGAACGCCTCTTTTTTCACCTTTTTTCTTTCACCAGCTTGTTCAACCCTTCGGACGATGAATAATGGGAAAAAAGGGTCGAAACCCACGGTTTTTTTTCTCGTGAAATCTCGTTGTCAGACGTAGGATAATATTAAAGTATATCGGGGTCAACGTCGCGAAGGAGCGAAATTTTCGACACGAGTTCGTAGCCTCGTGCATTGCACACGACGATTCTTCTCGCGAGAGAATGAAAAATATATATAGAAATATATAAGGGTGGAAATTACGTGGTCGAGGAACTCGTATAGGGGTGAATTCTTACGGTGTTTGTTACAACGGGACGGTGATGGAACGAGTCGTGAATCGAGAGAAAGAGAGAGAGAGAGAGGGAGGAGAGAAGTGTGGGAACCCGAAAGACCCCTCGTAAGAAAGTTTTTTCGACCGACCCTTCGCCCTTCGTGAAACACCCGCATGGGCTCCCGTTACGTTTTATAAGGGCTCGTGCTTCAAGACGAGGCTCGCGTGTGTGCGCGTCGTCTTTTCCCTTCCGTGCCCTTTCGCCCCACGTTTTTTTTTTTCTTTTTTTTCGATCCGCTCTATTGCCACCCCCCGTGCTCGGTCCGACTAATAAGAAAAATCTGTTCGACCCAGGGATAACGGCGCGAAGGGCGCTAAATAAAGTCTGGAAAAATCTGTCCTCGAGCGAGTCGAACGGTTTTTTCAACGTCGTGGATTTTTGGACTTATGAACGATGCGCGACTCTTCGATAAAGGTCGAGAGGACATTTTTTGAAAATTATTTTTATTAACAAAAACGAAAAAAAAAAAGAAATTTTGTAAAAATGTTTTCACATTATTGAGTTTTTGTGCTACGATTTTTCAAGCGATTTATAATTATAAAACGCGTAACGTAATTATCCTCGCGAATTTGAGTTTCTCTGTGTTTGTTTTTGTTCGAGGTCTCGAAGATTTAATGAGAAATTTCACTGGTTACCATTCATCGAGGGGCTTTGAACGAATGAATTTTTTTCGTTCTTTTTTCATATCCAACCGGAAGACTGTAAATCGTAATGACGAGGAAACTTTTGTCGTGCATCGAATCCTAGAGAATATAATTGTTCCGGTCGAGGAAAGAGAGAGGGGTAATTGCTGTCGCATGTCAAGTGTGAATTGCTCTCGCGAGGGCACGTTGAGATTGCTTTTTTTTTGTTCGTTCTTTTTGTTTCGTCTTCTTTATTATTCTTTCTTCGTGCGTAAGGATCACGGGGTCTACGGGTGTGATAAATGAAAAGCCCGCGGTGTCGAAGAGAAATACGGCTTGACGCGTCGGACCGAGTCCAACGTGGGGGAGAGAACGGCGTAACGCGGTAGTAAAAGAGAATGTGAAGTGAGAGAGAGAGAGAGAGAAAAAAGATCCGGAAGTGTTCTAATTAGGCAATGAAAGAGCCCTTTGTCAACCGCCCCCGCGTGTGCGTTGATTCGCTCCTCGTCCCTCTCTCTCTCTCTCTCTCTCTCTCTCTCTCTTCGTCTCTCCTTCTACGGCTTGTAAAAGGGAACCAATAACACGTGCTAACCGCCCGCGAGAACTTCGAGGCCTTGGACCGCGCAGCACGCACGTGCGGGCGTTAAATCTCAAGAACCCGTTCGCCCGCCCATTAACGTTAAATATTTCGAGCAATTCGAGTCCCGCGTCGAATTTTCGCGTTCTCGAGAATTTTGCACAAAATTTGACAAACGATCGCGAATTTCTAGAAAGAAAACTGACAATTTGTTTGCAATTTTATGACTAAAAATCGTGAATGGTTATGAATTCCCTTCGAGAAAATAAATTGTTGTTTCGGAAAATATTTAACGAGCAGGGATTCCCGCCGTCTGATAATCCTGCGTCGAAGGAGAGCGGTTTATTTAGCCTGCGAGAGAAAATTCCTCGCTCCCCACGTCGCTCCTCACCGATCGTCGCAGAATTTTTCATTCGCCAGAGTTCCGAATATTCGTATTTAGGTGATGTATTATCCCATTCGGTCGAGTCGACGGTAAACACTCGGTTGGTAATTCCCATCGGCGAGAAAAAGGATCAAGGACGAGGATCGAGGATCAACGAGGACGAGATTAAAAAATATTTCAAACGAAATATCGTCCTAATCCAAAAAACGTGTGACCTAATATAATAAATACCAATCCGGATATAAACCGAGCTGACAAAAATCCGATTCTTCGATTCGTCGAAATAGCACGAAGACAAATAAAAATTACTTCGTATACATTTCTCAATTTTCGAAGAAACGATAATTCCTCGAGACGAATTAAATAAATTGTATTTACGAATAAACAAACAAAACAAGAAGACAAAAAGAAACCGTAAAACGTTAAAATTCTTCTCACGCACGTATATAATGTAACGCCGAGTTCTCGATTGCGATTAAATAAACAAAAAATTACAAAAAAAAAGAAAGGGAAAATCTCGAGATCTTATCAGTCGCGGTTTAATAGCCGCGCCGAGGATATTTAATTGCGCGCGACCATTAAGAAGAAAATCATCCCCACCTCGCTCCTCTCGACGATTCTATCCTCACTTGGCTACCGCTTATTCATGAATTTACCCCAGATACACGGACTTATATGGGCGTGTAACGTTATTAACGCTGGCGGTCCCTTACAATTTTTGTTTCGCGAATGATTGTAAAACGTGTAAGATCGACGAGACGAATTATTATTGCTCCAATAAACCAAGGCGAGACCGGAGAAAATTTTATTACGTATGCGATCACGCGCATGTCTCGAAAATAATGCAACGAGAATTATATATATATATATATGTCGCAACGAATTCGCGAGAATTACACCCGTATCTAATTTTCTTTTTTTCCTTTAATTATTCTTTTTGTGCAATTAAAGATCTCGCAATAATTCACGGTTAAAAAAAATATCCGAAAATATACGAGATGAAATAAAGCCGGGATAATAATTTAATCCTTTTCGAAAATAATTGTAACGTTTCCGTTCGACCCGATTAACGTTATCACCGCGCGTTGCGCTAAATAATTTACATTCGCGTAGCTGAAATAATTATCGGTGAAAGCATAAATTATCGTCGTCCTCTTTTCCGATTATACTTACGATAATAAAACGTGTTTTAAATTCCTAAATGAGAAAAACCAGAACCAAAACAAAAACAATAAATAAATAAATATATGAATAAATCAATATAAAAAAAAAGAAAAAGAAAAAAGAAAAAAAAATAGCTACGTAAAAGGAATGTCTGAAATATCGTGTTGGGTAAAGCCCGATAACGTTCGCAAACAAGTAAATACCGTACGAGAGACACGGGGAACTCGTTCGCGAGAATCGCTTGCGATCCGTGCTTGCTTTCAATAACAAAAAGTATATGTCAAAAGCGTGGCTTAGTAGTGTGTGCGAGCAGCGCGCTCGCGTCTTTGACTCACCCACGGTATCGTCATGGTATAAGCACGTGTTCGATATATGTACCTCGCCGCCGGTCTCTCCTATACGGCTCGTGCGCCTGCGCGTCGATACGTTCTCACAGTCTCTCGCCTCTTCGTTTTTTCGCTCTCTCCCTCTCTCTCTCTCTCTCCTCGTATAAACTTATCTCTCTCGTGCACACGCACGTGAGTGTGCACGATACACCGTGCCGACGTTACACGACGATCGTTCTTTTCGCAAAAGCGAATCGATCGTTTCTTCGACCAAGACGATATCGCTCCTTTTCTATCCGTCTCGACTGGTGCTAGTCCCGGAATCGATCCACTTCGACTTCGAGATACTAACACTCTTGTAAAACCTACGTGTATGCTACCTTCGTTTTTCGCTATGACGATATACGAAACGTACAAATTTACAAACCTTATATATAAATATATATATATGTGTGTGCGTGTGTGTGTGTGTGTGTGTGTGTGTGTATGTGTGTGTATGTGTATTTGTATATCGCGATATCTAAAGCAACAGGGAGCTATGGTCGGCCTCGTGCGCGCCCTCACTCTCCGTAGCACGCGAAGGCCCTGGCATGACACACGAGTCGCAGATTGGCTGTATATATATATATATATATGTATTTGCGTGCATACCTATATAGATATGCAGATACGAGTCGAAGCACTGCCGAGCTCCTCGGCCGACTTGGCGTCCTCGTCTATCTCATCGGTATTCGAGTGGTTCGCGCGAGGCTCGTGGGAAAATGAGGCAGGTGGTAGTTAGAGATCCGTGGTACCGTGGCGAGCGGGGAGGGGGCAAGGGAGAGGAGAAGGGGGGATGCGCGCGCTGCGGGACGCGCGGCAGAGAGGCTCACTCGCCCGGCGTACGTGGTGAGTGCCGGTACCCCGTGAACCATTCACGTGTGTATCGGTGTAAACATGCTTATACATATGTATATATATACTATATATTATGTGTAATATAGATATACGTACAAGCTTGTTTATCCGTAAGCTCGCAGTCTTTCCATCCGTGTTAAAAGGACCTCTGTGTACGATATACACGTGTAGATAATACCGATAAGAAATATATATTCTTTTTTTTCTCTCTAGATGAAAAAATCGATGTTGTCGGTGGAACGAGATCCGGCCAATTATCCAGAGCTACTCTCGTTGAACGTGCGAGCTTCCGGGGGCCGAGGGCATTCTCGCTCGCTCTCTCTCTCTCTCTCTCTCTCTCTCTCTCTCTCTCTCTCTCTATCGTCGATTCGAGCGAAAAATGTCACGCGACAGACCGCGAGAAAACAACACGCGGTCGTGGCAGAGACACAATTTTCTTTTCTTTTTTTTTTGTAGCTTCTCCCTTTTGAGCAGAACAACTCGATTTATCACACTACGCGTTCGATACGACGTTCTATTTTTATCTACGTGCGTGTGACACACATTTTTTTTGACACGCTCTTTGTTTCGCCTCGTCGCTACCTGGTTATGAAAAGAAAAATGAGCCGCGGTATGCCTACCTTATTTGTTCTCGTTTTTTTTTTCTCTTCTTTTCGTCGTACGCACAAATGGAACGGGTAAACAACCGCAGACACCGAACGCGGCGCGTTCGGTCGCAAGGTATTATTGTCAATGTTTTTATCGACACGCTTCGTAGAAATTTTATTGACGAGAACGTCGAAGCCGAAAATTCGAAATAAAAGAAACTCGATTGAAAAATTAGAAATTTCATCAGATGCAAATTTATCGAATACATTTGTCAAATTGAAATATAGAAAGAAAGAAGATGAAAAAAAAAAAACAGAAACGACGGGAATTCGCGATTCCGCAAAAAAGTTGCGGGAAAATAAATTTTAAAAAAGAAACGAAACGTTAGATAAATTTTTCTACTACGCGACGTGGACACGGAGGCTTTGAGATTCTCCGGCGTTTTTAGGTTCGCGCCAAGGATCGATTAACGATGGGTGTGTAACCGAAACAAACCGCTAATATAATATTCCCCCCGGGTAGTCGTCGAGAACGGTTGAGACGCCGAAATCTTTCTTTTCTTTTTTCTTTCTTTGGTTTATTGCGAAATAACTTACCGTTATAAATTACGAACATCTTTTTGGCAACGTTTCGGTATTAACGAAAGGAATTTGCGAATTTACGACGAAACGGAATTTGCAATTTTACGAAATTTTTTATCCTCTATTCATCCGTTGCATAATCATCCGTTTTTGTTCAGCCACGTTATACACGCGGCCTAGCGATCGCCTCGACGACGAAAAATCAAATTTTTTCGTTTTTTTTTTGTCATTTTTGTCGATAGGAAACGTAAGTTTCGGTTGTCTCGTCGGTCGTTAATAAATAATCCTCGTACGTCATAATTCGTCGAGACTACGATGCTCGTTAGGCAACGCGTCGAACGCCATGACGATCGAACGACGTCGGTACCTACGTTGGAAATCGTCGGAAATAATGACTCAAATTACAAATATAATCGTAAGTGCGTCTTTAAATTTGTATTCGACAACGTACGATCGTTCAAAACGAGGGAGTGAATAATCGTGGCGACTAATATGGGACTGAGATGGAGGGGAGGGTAGGTAAATCGTTCGAGAGCGTCGAGGTTCACGGTCTCGCACGCTTCGACGATTTTACTACACGCCCTGGTAACCACCATGGGAAAATCCCCCTCGTTAACGATTAGCGATTAAGGATCCGCGTCCGTTTGAACTATTTTGATCGTCTTAAGGACGTTGGTCCTTTTATGGTCGTCGGCGACGTCCACGACCGATTTATATTTCTGTATTAACGTCGTCTCGTCGAAGCGATCGACGGGGCGCTTTAATTTTTCACGAAAAGTGTCTCGAATACTTTCGCCATCGAAAATGATAGAAAATAAACCTAATTTAAATTTAATAGAAACAAAAAACACGGTAAAAGGTATAAAAAAAAATATCGGTTCGATGTATATCGATTTAAATCGAAAGATAAACAAGCCATTCGTAAAAATAGATCGATCAACGATTTTTCATTAAATCCCGCAATTGCCCTAATTAATTCTCGAACTCGTTCGCGTGTCGTTTCTCGATTAAAAGTAGTTCTTTGTTTGATTAGAACAAACAGCGCGCGGATAAAATTAACGATACGAAAAAAAAGCCTTTGTCGAGACGATAAAAGAAAGAAACTCGACCGGTGCGCAATCAAAATTTTCTCCAATCGGCGTTTATCCACTGTAGACATAGCAGCGGATATATCGGTCTCGTTATATGTAAGCTCGAATCAGCAGCCGTCTGGATTTATCGGCGGACAAAAAAATTTACAACAAAGAGGGAAAATACGTAGATAATTTCAAATCCTCGAATTACAAAAATAATTCTCGAGCGTCAACGACCGTCTCTGTCGTATCTTTCACGATCCTCGACTCGCGTCACGACTAACGATTCACTCATAAATCGGCATACGCTCAAACCTAACGTCATCCTTTCGAGTTTCACCGTTGCACAAAAATTCAACTAAATATAACTATATATAAAAATTGGTCAGCGATCTCTCAAGTCTGGCGGTCCAGTCACGACGGTATTTCGTAGAAATTTTCACTCTGACGCGATCGACGCCGATCTCAGGCCGTGAGTCACGACGCTCTCTCGCCGTGAGTAGGAATTTAATCATCGGTAAATGAGCCAAAGGTATATTTATGAGCTGTATCGTGCGGTGGTGTTAAAAAAAAAAGAATAAGAAAAAAAAAGAAGAAAGAAAAAAAAGAAAACAAAAAAAAAATGCTACCTGGACGCTCCCGGTTCGTCTCGTTGCCGATTCGATGACGTAGGTGGTCTTCCTCTCGTGCGTCGTAATGGAACGTAAATTATGTTTTCGTATTTTTTTGTTTTTTCTTTCGTCCCAACCCTCGATCATACCGCACACCCTGTGACGTTGAAACGTGAGTAATCGTGAAATGCACGTCGACGTCCACGCCTCGTAACGTCACAAACACGTAGACGCTACGTCATATATGATCAGTAAGAAATTATTAACGTCCTTAATGAGCTCGGCAATTTCTTCGAATCACTCGTCAACTTTTCTATCCGGTAATCACTATCTTCCTTACCTTCGTTTCGCGACCGTGTCTCGTCGAGTTCGCGCATTAAAAAAACAAAAAACGGGGTGCCTATCGTTAAATTTCGTCGGTAGACGATCATTAAAAATCGCCCATTAAAATCTCTCGACCGTTTACCATCTTCGCAATATTTTCGCGATTATCGAAACGAACGATTTTTTCGACAAAGTGATATTTCGAAATTGGCGAAATTTGTCTTGAGGAAATTCAGAGATAAAAAAATACATAAATAAACGAGACTCGCTTGAAAAAAAAAAGAACTATGCGAATTCTCTCAAGCAACGAAAAAGAATTCTGTTGAGGAAATTTGTGATACAATGTATAACGTAAGAGTGTAACAAAATCGATATTCGATCGATATTCTTGTTTTATGTAGCGAAAACGATTTTCGGGTAATTTGTAACAATCTTGGGCGATGTTCGAGCTCGGTGTCGGGACAATTCGCTCCCGAGACGCGACGAGAAGCTTCTCTCTCTCTCTCCCTCCCTCGACGTTATAAGGCCCTACTGCCGGTAGTCGGATTTAATTCGTTTTGGGGGCCGACGTGCGAGCGAGAGAGGGAGAAAACGAGCGAGGAAAGAATAAGGGCTCTACATATATATATATATATATATGTAGAGCCGAGGGTGGGCAAAAGTGTCTCAGGGCCCTGTGCTCGTGCTCGACACAATGGGCCCGTGGCATGGGCCCTCTCCTCATCCTCTAGCGTTTCTTCAGTGTTCGGGGCGAGTCGACCATCGGCTTCGAACGAGAGAAAAGAGCGTGTGTACGAAGAAAGAGAAAGAGAAAGAGAGAGAGAGAGAGAGGAAAAAAAGAAGAGAGAAGGAAGATCGGTATAGGCCGGCTGCGATCTGGGACTCGTGGGAAAACCGAGCACGTGCGAAACCCCGGGGCTTCCAAGGCGCCTTCTCTCCTCCCCCACGTAACAATCGCACCGTCTCGCCCTTTCCTCTTTTCCTCTCTCTCGTTTCTTCTGCCTCATCTCCCTCTCTCTCTCTCTCTCTCTCTCTCACTCTCACGCTCTTTTGCCTCTCTGGGCCAAAGATTTCGAGCGAAATCTAAGACGTTCGCGAAGAAAGAGGACGGTCGAGACCGGCTTTTGCTTCTCTCGGTGGGAACGAGAAGGAGAGAACGAGAGAGAGAACGAGAGAGAGAGAGAGAGAGAAAACACCGGTCAAAACGTCGTGCTCGAAGAGAGCGCGGGAACCGCGAAAAAAATCGCGAACGAACCGAGAGCAAAGAGGAATTCGAAATAACAGAGGCCCTCTCTCTCTCTCTCTCTCTCTCTCATTCTCTCTCTCTCGCTTCGAAACCTCGCGAAATTCTCTCTCTCCTCTCGACTCTAATCACAATACGAAACGAAACAAAACAAAACAAAAACGAAGAAATTTAATTCCCATTTTTTATTTTCTTCCAAATTCTCTTTCTCGGTAATTCACGAATTTATTTTCACCCAAATTCGATACTCGTGTCTCACACTCGAGCTAATTATTTCACAAATATTTCGCGAAATCAACATTTCCGCGTTATTCGCGTCGCGACACGCTCGATCAACGAGACCGGTGGTCGTCTCGAGTACGTTGACGGAGATGAGAGAATTAAATTAATTAAAGAACCTATATATATATAAATAAATAAATAAGTAAAAAATAAAGGAAAATAATGCGAGAGGTGCGTCGCTACGACGACGTCCTGGCATCAGCGAGAGACAGTTCCGACGATACTCTCGCAGGATAATGAGCGAGTGTAGTTTGGCCTTAAGTAGCCGTAACTATACCCTAGGAAATGATACGTGTATATAGACGAGAGTCGTGTAGAATATATACTTAAGTAACGCATCGTCAAATATAATTGGTGGCGGATCACTGAACCCGAAAACTATAATGATTATCGAACGTAAAAAAGTGAAAGATAGAGAGAGAGAGAAAGAGACTTCGATTCGCCATGGATGCGATCACGATCTCGATCACCTCGAACGCCCCGGTAAATACATTGACTAACGAGAAAATTATTACCGACTCTCTTCGCTCTCTCATATTTTGCTGACCGTATTTTTCTCTCTCTCTCTCGCTCTTTCGAAGGCGAAGAAATCGCGCCAGCGATCGATTTTGCGTCTCGCCCGATTATTCTTACGATCGCGCGATGGATAATAGCGCGCCGAGTTTGCCCACGATGCAAGGACGATTGTTGTTTCTCCGCATCGTTAAATTATAAACGCCAGGAATAGTTTCTCGTTTCCCGCTAACGATTCGACCAGGAAAAATGCACACGTTTATTTAATCTATGCGAATTAACTTTTTCCTATGAATTTTTGTATTTTTTTTAATATCGAAAAACAAAAATCATATTCGACGAATAAAAGTGTAACACGTCCGTATATAATGTCAAGAACACGTCCGTTTATTTTTCGTAACGCGACGATGAATAAATTTATTCCTCTAACGATCTTACGAGAATACAAATATTTCGAGCGATAAATTATTCCTCGAGTACGAAAAAAAATTGCTTCCGCCTGTTTAAGGAGAGCTCGATCGCGCCGAAAGCCGTCGAAATAACGACGGCGTCACGAATAAATATTGATTCGACAACGATCTAATATCATCGATCGTTATCGAACCTTCGAACATTCGGTGAGACGAGAAAAAAAAAAGAAAAAGAAAAAAAAGAAAAAAAAAAGAAAAGAAAAAAACGAAAACCGCGCATTATCGACACGTGCGCGTTACACGAGCGCACCCAGACATTAACGAATATAAGAAACGGCGTCTCGTTACCGTCGGTCGAGCACGTTGAGTGTTCTGCTTTATTATTATTATTATTATTATTATTTCTTACGTTCCTCCCGTCGATCGATGCGTCGAAGGGGTTACCGAGTAATGAACAAAACAAAAAAAGCAAATAACAAGAATAAAAATACGACGATAAACTCAAACACACACACAGATGTCTATAAATATGTAATCGAGAAGCGAGACGAACGTAAGGTCGGCACGTGGGACTAGTCTCGTGTCACGTATCGCACATACGACAATTAGTGATAAATATGTACCCCCACTTGGTCGTTCTCGAACAACCTGCCCCCTCCTCTTGACCCCTCACGCCCTCCTGCCCCAGCGTACCTACCCAACCCCCCTCTCCTCGCCCCACCTACGTCGCTCTGTACGAGGTTACAAGAGCGCAGTCGCGACACTCGACTTATACTCGACTTCGAAGAGCTCTTGCATTTTATACATGTGTATATATATATATATATGTTTTTCTCGTATTTTATTCACACATAGGGATAAATATATATATATATATATATATAGTCGTACGGTAAATGAATATATAAGTATGAGTGCGTATATGTGTAAGTTACCGTTCAAGTGTCTTCGGCACGTGACCCGAGAGATCCGTGTATATATATTTCAAAGTATATATATATATATACTTTGTTCGTATAT